>JBBIGC010063916.1:0-10939 GCA_037576955.1 Lepidarchus adonis
TGTGTGTGTGTGTGTGTGTGTGTGTGTGTGTGTGTGTGTGTGTGTGTGTGTGTGTGTGTGTGTGTGTGAAAAGCAATCCTGTTTGGTGATCCCTGTTCTCCCCCTTTACCTTTAAATGCATTTAAAGGTCGATAGGTCAAACTCCCATAATACTGCAGCTGCACCTTCTCCAGCCTCAAATTGAATAAATATCTATTAACTTTCATGGCGAGCGTGTTATTGGCCAGTCGTGATGGATTGGAGAGCTTCAAGTCTGGTGAGCGTCATCCGGAATTTGATTGACAGGACAGATCGAGAAGCCAGGGCGAGGAAGGAGCACGCAGTTAGTGTTTAATAAGGTCGGCCATTTTTAATTGTTTTGAGAGCATGTTGCAAAAAGGCGATGCCGACCATCTCGCAGTCCCGTTTAGAAAAAGAGAAAGAAAAAAAAGCAATTACACAATTACACAATAGCCACTGCAGAGCTGTGGGCTTATTGGTGTCGTGGCTTTTGTTTCCTCAATTTGTCTTAAATGTCATCTGAGGAGAGAAAGAAAGAGAGAGAGAGAGAGAGAGATGGGGTAATGACTTTAGAGAGAGGAAAATGGAAGAATGTCTGTAGATAAGAGAGAATAAACCTGCAGACACTATAGACAGATCCAGACCCGTCTCATCCTTTCACATCTGGCCTGATGAGATGCATGGAGTTACCTAGAGGGACCAGGCTGCTAATGAGAGGAATGCTACGGCTGAACTGACTACCTTATGATACCCTACGTGTCGAGCTTGAATGCATTAGGCAACTCGCAGTCACAGCACATTATCACTAAGCAGGACTGGCGTTGAGTTCACTGATGTCCAGTAGGTGTTGACAGAAAAGCTCATCTTTATGCCTTTTAAAAAGGGCCTCATCTTTTGTATTTTCTCATCTTTTGTATTTTCTCATCTTTTGTATTTTCTCATCTTTTGTATTTTCTCATCTTTTGTGAATTTCTCATCTGTACTAGCTTTCTATATTCTTCAGAAATCAGTGGTGCTTGAAAATGTGTGAACCTTTTAAAAGGCGTCACCTTTGCACTTTTCTACATATACTCAACCAACCATAATTATCAGCATAAATTCTACAAATGAAAACTGTTTATGATTTATTTGAGTTTAAATGCTTAACCCCTTGAAAAACACAGTGGGGACATACATCACTTAAAACAATTTCTCCCTAGAAAAATAGATGCACAACCACAATTAGCTGTCAGAACTGAAACACAAATTACCTCTATATGTGGCATTGTTTCATTATAAGGATTTTCTTCCTGTTTGCCCCTATTTTACATATTTTATTGACCATTTTTTACTTAAAATAAGCTCTGTTGTAAGTTACTAGGTTTTTTTGTTTTGTTGTTTTGCTTTGTCTGGGGTTTTTTTCTGTTAAAATTTCATGCATTTAAGCCATGAATCATGTAGACGATGATATATTCTAAACGAATAGATTCTCTAAACTATTTTATCTTGGGAACAATGTGGAATATTGATTATTGTTATGGTTCCCAGAGTAAACTTGTTAAAGTTTACAACCAAAAAATATTGTAGCACAGTTATAATATTGGAGACCTTGTATTTTATCACTCATTAGCTGATAGCTATTTGCACTCTGCCTGCTTCCAAAAAAGATTAAATCAGATATCAGCTCCAAGCTATGTTTGCTGCTTGAGTAGAGTTTTTTTCACTGTGTTGTTGAGTCCTGATGCTTTTGTCTTATCGATTAATGACAATATGTCAATCAGCAACTTTATTAGGTCAAAATCAAGGGTATGGTAGTTATGAAAACTGTAAAACTTTACTAGAATAGCAAATGTGTCACAGAAGACTGAAGAGTATTCCAGGTGAGAGTGATCTTTGGAGTTCCATCACTAGCTACAAATTATTGGTTGACCTCAATAGTCAAGTCAAGTGAAATATATTTATATAGCGTTTTATACAACTGACGTTCACAAAGCAGCTTTACAGAATCTGGGTCAAAGCCCCTAATGAGCGAGCCAAAGATGGCAGAGGCAAGTAAAATCTTTAGTAAGAAACCATGGAAGGAACCAAAGTTCAGAAGTTGAACCTGTCCTCCTCTGGTCAACACCAGATATTAATTACAGAAAATTAATTAAAAAATAAGTATCAGGTGTTGTCCAATAGATGGTCTGCTATTATACTTTGCCCTGAATGCAAAGAGCTGTAACTGTTAGATGAAGTCCTATGGGCAGATGTGGATTAACATGTGGCAGATGGTGAGAGAATGAGGAAATTGTGGTTTCGCTAATATTCTAAAGCAGGTGTGTGAAACTCTGGTCCAGTGTCCAGCACTGTTTGGTAGTTCCCCTCCTCAAACACACTCACTAAAACTGGCAATTAACATGTGAGTTAAACCAGGTGTGTTTGAGCAGATAGATCTCCAAAGGGTTCGACACCCCTGGTCTAAAGGAAAGCCATCTAGCCAACTGCATACAAGAACAACTGGAAAGATTTTGAAGTATAGAAGTATCTTAAACTGCTTATTACCAACTAAATGTCCCAAAACTTTTTACCAAAAAATTATCCTCCATTCCAATGTTGCACAAAATCGAAGCGATATTTGTAAAGAATATATATATATATTTTTAAATGGCAAAATGTGAATGGTCAGTGTTCCGATTGAGGGATGTTACATTATTAAAGCTGAGTTTTCACTTCTTACCATAGTTATTCCAGTTTAACATGGTCTTTGTTTCGAAACCACCTTTCAGAGCTCTGATTATAACACTTCCATTTGTTCGGGAGAACATGCAATGGTTTCCTAATACAGGTGCTCACCTCAAACTCCTTACAGATACTGAATCTAAAATATCTCACTGTATAACATCTTCATCTGACCACAGAAAATGATTTTGAATGTCATGTTGTGTGACTTGAGAAGAAAAAATGTTCTTCCATCATTCGGTTTCTAGTTTGCAGATTCAAATTCCATATTAAGCTGGTTAATGGAAACATCATGTGTTCCTCACAGAACCATCCATTAGATAAGTTAGTAAAGGTAGTTCTCCTATGGCTTTGCTCAAATACCTCTTTTTTATCTCTTGATGCTTAAGAGTTTTGCAGAACCGAGAAGTGGATTGTTCTTTGCTGGCTTTATATTATTTAACTTTATTGAGCATTTCACTTCATGAAGAAACAGGCCATTACTCCAAACGGTTACAAATCTGAAAGAGCATCACTGGGGAAGACACATGGCATCCAGGGATGTCTATAGTCCGCAAATAGACACTTTATTTAGCATAATGTGCATTTGTTCAAACATTGATGCGCCATTGAAATAGGGAAAAACTCAAAGACTGTGATTCCTATATGGTCCATGAAATGTAGGTAAATTAAAACTGGCATTCTGCTTGTTATTCTAGTTTTATTTCACATCCATTGTTCTGGAGAACAAAGCCAAAACAGCAGAGTCCAAACATTTTCATATTAGTAATACAGGTGCTCAAGTAATATCATTTATTTCAGTAAAACTGATAAACTACTATAGTAAAACATTGGATCTGGCACTAATGAGCTGACCATCCTTGACTCTCCCTTGCATTTCTTTCTCTTCCAGATGTGAAGAAAGAGACTCCTGAAGATGTTGAGATGCTGAGCCAGGCACAGGCAGGTAAGTGTAGTAGGAGTCGTAACTATTCCATTTGAAGGAGCTATGTAATTATCTTTCACAAAGTGAATGGCAAACTTCATCTCAGTACAGAGTGTCCTCATAATTACTCTACATTATGTATCAGCAGGGCCAATAAAGACAAGGCCTTTCTCCTTCAAACTTGGGTTTTAATTCCAGGCTGAAGGGCTGATTAGATGGAGATCCAGGCTGTTCTACTGTGGGATTACCCACTCTCTGATGTGCCAGTGTGTTCTAATGACAAGATAATAAGAAATGCCTTTCAGTGAGATCTTCCCCCGCTGGATGATTCTGATGAAAGTGAATGTGCTTCCTTTTTATTTTGTCATCCCGTTCTAGATGAGGACATGGAAGACATCGGCATGCAGAGCCAAAAACCAGGTATTATCTTTTGTTTTCTACAGTATGTGAATCTTGGGCGGGTTTTCAACAAGCTGACTGTGATAATAGGCAAAGTAATTGGACATTTTTGAACAAAAAGGAAATCACCTCTGCTTTTGTTGGGATTCATGACACCTGGACCATGGTTGATAATGAAACAATCTGGTTTTCACCTTCCACAAATAATCAGAAGCCAGAGTTTGTTTTTAGCTTTATGCTGGAGCTGACCAGAAGCGGACGACCCGCAATTAGCAAACTACATGCCTAAATCATCAAATACTTCCTTGAGGTTTTTCCTCAAATAGACTTGCTGATGTGGTTTCTGACACTTTTTATCTATAATATGGAAAACAGACTGTCCTTTGTTCTTAATAAAAATGTAAGTTACTCAAAAAGTAGGTATGTCCTGATCTGATCTCATAGATCGGTATAAGGGACAATCGGAGCATTTTTAAATGATCAGAATTTCCTCGAGCATGAACGAAGCTGAGCCAGATTATTTGTTACACATCAGTCATCATGTAGGTGCTGTAAATAGAGAACGTTGTGTAAAAGTGTGGTAAAAATGTCATTTAAAACAGGAAAATGAACAGAGTCCAGTGGCCAGGAGTAATGTTTGTAATATGAGCATAATAATAATACGTTTCAGACATTTTTCAGAGTTTTACAGTAAAGTTCGCCATTACCTACAAGGTATTTTATCAAATATGACAGCAATTAGTTTTACCACAGACATTTGGAGTTATGGTGTTGGTGTCAGTTATGGGTTGTTAACATGTACGTTCAATTTTAATAACGTTAATATAGTTGAAGAAGGCAAAAATACAAATATCAGCTCAGCACCTGGTATTGGCAGATCATCATCCTTATTATAGAATAAAATTAAATACATATCTTTGAGAAAACTCACAGTCCCATGTGTGATGATCTGAATATGCAGTTAGTGCACATCCAACACTGGTACCTTCACGAATCAAACATACCTTGGATGATTGAATACATTTCCCCAAAACTATGGCATTGGTTTGTGTATATGTACGTGTGTGTAGCTCTTTGCTCTTGTCCCAGGAGGGATTAAAGAGAATAAATAAATAATGGAACAATGCTCGTCGGCATAAACGTAAAGATGTCAAAGTCTTTTCGCTCGACTTCCCATACAGAATTCATTTAGCACGCGGCTGGATTCGGCCTGTTTGTGGATCAGCTGCATCGTCCTTGAACGTGTCTCATTACAGTCTGGACGAACGCTTGTCAGATCTGGTCATTACTGAGGGACGAACAGGAACGAGCATGTCCCTTTAATGAGACACCTCGCTCATATCTCTCTCTCTCTCACACGCACACACACAAACACACACACACACACATTGCTTGTCCAAATAGGCTACTCAAATGTTTCTCTGTAACATTTGCACATAGTCACTGTTATTCATTTCTCACACTCCCACACACAAATTTGTGTTTATACAATGTCAGGACACGTGTCATACATTTACCCCATCCGATCCCACGGACGAGCTACTGTACCACAAATTGTAAAAAAGTTCATGCTGGCTATGATATCAGATGTCCAAACACAGTGCATCATATCTTGCTGCATATGGAGCTATGTAACTATTAAAAAATGTTTAAAAAAATCTTCCAACACCATTACTTAATGGCTGTGGCCTCTCTGAGGCTCTGCCACACTGCAAAAAATGTTTAGTAATGTTTTGAACAACAAGAAAAAGAGTTCCGGAGGATACATCGAGGATGTGGAGGCCCTACCTCTTATTTCTCTTATTATTTCTCATTAGAAAATGTATATTTACAGTAGGAGATACTGATACTTCTGATATTATGATACTGTTTTACATGTTTAATAAGGCATGTGTAGTGAACTGTGTAGGTCTATACAATGCACTATGTTGTGCTAGGTTTTATTCCATGCTTCTGTTGGTGTTCAGTCACATAGTCTTAAAACACAGATTCATTATTATATCAGACCAAAGGATCAGGCTTTAGTCACATTTTAAGTGTCTGAAGCTAAGGCTGTGCTTTTATTTAATTTATACATTTGTAATACAGTAGAAATCGTTACAGATATTTTACTGCAGCAATGAACAGTTCAAAAAGCAACATAAAGCAAAGACAGATCAGTGAAGGGTCAGTATAAAACGCAGAACATGGAAAGCGTCATTGTTTACATTGTTTACCCCCAAACCTTTCACTGGAGTTGTTAGCTGGAACTAGCATCGGTTAGCAGTTAGCCTAGCCGCCATAGTAGTCTAATGCACCAAAATACTCAGACTCTCTGTGTATTGGAAATTAAAAGCAGTTGTAGAGTTGATCTTGTCTAAATGCAGCATATGATTAGCGTAACTAAGTATAAACTCACAATCTGGTTGTCATATTCTGGTGAATGCCACAAATTAATTCAAATATAAATAAGAGAGAAGAAGAAGAAACGTTTAATTTGTTGCTAGAATCTGACGCACCTATGCGCATATGAAGGGTGAGTTAAATGGTGCTGCTGCATTCAGCTTCTCTTAAACTTGTTTAGCTATTTGCTACATTACATTACATCCTAGTGTATAATACAAGCTAGTAAATAGCTACATTTAACAGAAATAAAAGGAACAAAAATGTATTGCTGCCTGAGAAAAGAGGAGTTTTCCATTTTCGTTTGAATGACCGGAGGGAGGCAGTATGGCAGTAATAAGTATGATTCCAGTCATCTGTCTATATGTAAATTCTTCAGTATAAAATGAGTAAACACTGAAATGCAAAAATTATTAGGCTTAGCTTTCTTCTGGTTTTTCAAAAATATTACAAAAAAAAGAAATTTTAACAATATTGAATTATTGTTGATATTTTTTTTTTTTTTTTTATTATACTGCATTAATCCCAGAGGGGAAATTATTCTCTGCATTTTACCAATCTGAGGCAGTTAGAACACACACCCAGAACAGTGGTGATCTTAACTTATAATGGAATTTCATGTAAAAAGACAATTGACTATATTTTTTAGATTTATATATATATATATATATAAATCTAAAAGAATGTTATTCCTTGTCATTCTGAGCCATTTTTATTCATTCAATCATCATGAAATCTTTTCCAATATGTTTGACAGCGAATGTTTTTGGGAGTTTTTATATTTACTTACACTTGAAAACTGTTATACCTGCAAACTGATATATAATACTGAAACCCACTTCAGACTGCATGTACATCTGTCATCTGGAAACTTTTCAACTACTTTTGATGAACACTACAGTCTTAGACACGCTTATCTCTCTAGAGTGCTGTTGTGGCACACTATTTAGACTAGAAGTGTGTGATTTCTGATGCAGCTTTGATCGCAAGCTGTTCGTCTTTTCGTGGCCACAGGCTATAGACTTGCATTTGCATACCTAGAAAAAGTGCTTGTTTTTTCTGCTTCTACACCACATTGTTGTGTTTTATTATCCAAATATTGACAGCTGTATCACTATTAGCAATCCAACGTGCACATGTCTTGACCTTGGCAGGGCAAAGCCAAGTGGGTTGCTTGGCCCCTCTCAAAGAGCAGCTGATTTCTGCAAATATGTTGCCTGTAGACAAAATAATTGATAAAAAAAGAAAAGAAAAGGAAGCTCATTGGTTAAAATGTTAAATTTAGAAGCAACTGCAATATTTTTTCTGCTTTTTGGTTGAGACTGGCTTTTCATGACTTGTTATCATATACATTTATGTGTGTGTGCGGGAGTGTGTGTGTGTGTGTGTGTCACTGAGACATGGCAGCTGGATGACAGATGCAAAAACATTGCTGATAAAGTGCGCTCGCATTGAAAGAGCTGTTTTATAGCGAGTACGAAAGAAGGGAGATTTATGCCCTGACAGATAACGCCTTCATGGGGGCCATGAAAAACAACCTCCAAAAGGGAAACCGTTTATTTCCAGCCTTGACTGACACCTGTCTCGCCCCAGAATTGTCAAAGTTCTTTGAAAATGGTTTAAAATTCATCTTTTTATTTCTGTTGTTTTGTTTTTCCAGAAAGTGATACAGTGGCTGATGAAATTCAAAAGGATGGAAAGGAAATGGCTACAGAAAGCAGCAACCCAGGTAATAATGTGCCAGGCTCAGAGATAAAGAGAATTGTACGTTTGGCTAAGAAATGAACAATTTATAATTTCAATTGTAGGTTTATTTTAACAGTGAGAGATAGAATATAAAAATAAATTCAAGAAAATCATGAAGTATTTGATCCCCTATCAGTCATTAAGAATTCTGGTTCCCACTGACCAGTTAGATACTCCTAATTTCTACTCCTCACTCACATTAAAGACACCTGTCTCAAATATTCATGTTTATAAAAGACACCTGTCAACAGACTCAATCAATGAAGCAGACTCTGACCTCTCCACCATGGGCAATACCAAAGAGCTGCCTAAGGATGTCGGGGACAAGACTGTAGCCCTGCCCAAGGCTGGAATGGGCTACAAAACAATAAGCAGCAAGCTGGATGAGAAGGAGAAAAATGTTGGGGCAGTTGTTCTAAAATGGGATCAATCAATCTCGGCCTGGGGCTTTATGCAAGATCTCACCTTGTGAGATGAGGATGATCATGATACAGGTCAGAGATCAGCCTAGAAGTACAAGGGAGGAGCTTGTTAATGATCTCAATGCAGCTTGGACCACAGTCACCAAGAAAACCATTGGTAACACACTACGCTGTAATGGATTAAAATCCTGTAGTGCCCCCTGCTCAAGAAGGCATGGTGAAGTTTGCCAGTGAACACCTGAATGATTCAGAAAGTGCTTGGGAGAAGGTTCTGTGGTCAGATGAGACCAAAATCGAGCTCTTTGGCCTCATCTCAACTTGCCGTGTTTGGATAAAGGCAAATGCTGACTATGACCCGAGAACTTCATCCCCACTGTCAAGCATGGAGGTGCAAACATTATGCTTTGGGGGTGTTTCTCTGCTAAAGACGCAGGACATCTTCACTGCATCGAGAGGAGGATGGATGGGGCCTCGTACCATAAGATGACAACCTTCTTTCCTCTGTCAGAACACTGAAAATGTGTCATGGACGGTCTTCCGCACGACAATAACCCAAAGCAAACAGCCAAGATAACAAAGGAGCAGCTCAAGAAGAAGTGCATTAAGGTCATGGAGTGGTCGAGCCAGTCTCCAGACTGTAATCCCATAGAAAACCTGAGGAGGGAGCTGAAGCTTCAAATTGCCAAGTGACAGTCTTGAAACCTTAATGATTTAGAGCTGATCTGCAAAGAGCAGTGAAACCAAAATTCCTCCTGTTATGTGTCCAAACCTGGTCATCAACTAAAAGAAACATCTGACCTCTGCGCTTGGCAAAAAGAGTTTTGCAGGGATCAAATACTTATTTCACTCAATAAATGCAAATCAATTCATGTATTTTAGATAATGTGATTTTTTGGATTTTCTTTTTGATATTTTATCTCTCACTGTAAAAATAATCCTATAATTCAAATTATAGACTTTGTCAGTGGGCAAACTTGCAAAATCAGGGAGGAATCAAACAATTATTTCCACTGTATATTGACAATATACTTTGTCAGTTACATTTTTATCTAAAATTATAATTGCGAGTTATCACTGAAATTTTTTTTTTTTAGAAAACTCCCAGTTTTAACTGGGATTCATTCGTTTCATTGGATGAGCACAACAAAATTCAGTTGGTATCTAACCAGATGTGCAAATTAGCATATTAGTACAGTCTATGTCAGGGGTAAAAAATGATATTGCAAGTGTTTAGTACTGTCTGTAATGCCTCCCTGAAGGAACTCTGAGTGAACAGTGTATGGTTACGTATGAGATGTCTTTGATGATGCCCTGCGCCCTCTGCAAACACTGCTCTTGATAGATGTCCACAGTGCAGAGGAGCTGGATACCTGTGATATATTGAGATGTTTTTACCACTCACAGGAGAGCCTTTCTATCAGCTACTGAACAGTTCCACAATGCATTGCAACATGTCAATAGAGCACCAACAGTCATTTACCAAGACATGTGACAAACATCATGTTACAGTGTTCTCAAATAGAAGTTGCTATGAAGTTGCTATGTCTTCTAAATGAGATGTGGACAAACTCTACCTCATACCCACAGATGGAAATGAGGGCATGTGCTGTTTTTTGTTTTTCTGGTAGTAACATTCATGCACATTTGCACCTTTGCAGTCCACACACATGCATGTGTGCACACTTCCCAGGCATCTCCAGTTATTCCATTTATCTATCCATCCATCCATCCATCCATCCAAGGTTTTTATATTAGATAAGGTTTTATATTTCTTATATATTTCTTTTTAGAAGTTTTTAAATATTTTGCTATATTTATTTCTTGTTAAGTGTTTTACATCTTTAAAATTGTTTTTAAATTGTGTTTTATATCCTGAGGTCACAGGTGGTCATCAAAGCATTTCACTGCATATCGTACTGTGTACGAATGTCACAAATAAAATTAGAATTTGAAATTTGAATTTAATATGAATTCTGATCACCAAGTGATCAACCTCCTCGACTCACGGTCTGTTATTCTGTCTGTCATCGTGGTGTTATCTGCAAACCTGTCATGTTCAGTTGTGCAATCACTGGTGTTCAGGTTTACGAAGTTTGATTGTCCAGCCTGACCAAACGTAGACTGTAAGCCCAGAGGCCAGTTGCATTTAACTCTGGATACTTGATACAATGGCCATGCAATTAGGTGACCAGCATGGATGGGTGGACAGTGCTAAATGCTGAGCTAAAATTAAAAAAACAACAGCCTCACCTACGTATGTTCAATTCAATTCAATTCAGTTTTATTTATATAGCGCCTTTTACAACAGAAGTTGTCACAAAGCAGCTTTACAAGGTCCGGGTCCGAGCCCCTAATGAGCCAAGGC
>JBBIGC010063945.1:0-10938 GCA_037576955.1 Lepidarchus adonis
TGTGTGTGTGTGTGTATGTGTGTGTGTGTATGTGTGTGTGTATGTGTGTGTGCTTCATTCTTTCATGTTTTTTTGGTATGAGCTGTTTAAGTTCAATCCTACATCCCCCATTTGCTTTTGTCCACATTGGGCTTTTTCTTTCCGCTAGAGGTAAGAGCTTGAGAAGCTGTGTGCATTTTAAACAGGGCGTATCTTACACCTCAGTTCAGTGAGAGGGGGATTGTGTGAGATTATGCAGAGCAGAGCAGAGACGCATTCTTTTTTAATAGCAACAAATATATCACATAAAACACACTCATTAGACTTGGGTCGGAAAAATCTACCCAAATCTGGTCCAAAACTCAATATTGTTTCAGGTTTGGTTCAAACAAAAGACATTTAAAGTGGACTACTTGGAGTAGCATTTAACTAAGGTTAACATTTTTCACATTTGTGGCTCTGGAAGATCTGCTAGATCTGGTCTGGTGGCAGTTTTGTTGGTCACCAAAAACAACACATGATGGTTTTGCTGGTGGTCAGCTCTGTTGGCCTGTGCTGTTTTTGGTTCTAGCAGGGATTTACTTTGCAGATCATGCTGTTTAAAATACAGCACAGGACAAAAGAACTTCATCCACATTTCAGTTTCTCACATGTTGGTTCTAATGACAGCCCATATCCCACCACCCAGATCCACATTACACTGCTGGTGGTCCTAGTTCCTCACCTTTTACTGCATTAACACACTTCCTGCTGTAAACACAGGGGGTCCTCGACTTATGGGAAAAATGTGTGGTTATGTCACTGGCTTTTAGAGTATTTACTGTCTCATACAGTAGTAGAATGCAGCTGAACACCTACTAACTGCTTAAAGGTAATAAAAAATCAAGTGCCGTGAGGTGAGTATGTGCAGTGTGTGAGCCTGCATGCTTGCAGGGAGGGGGGAAAGGGGGTTATGCTGTTTTTCCTTGTTATTGCTGTATTGTTTAAGTTTTATTCACCATTTGTGTGGATTGGTGGGTGAGATGTGGTGGGGGGGTTAGTAGTGCAGTGTGTGTGAGCCTGCACGCTTGCAGGGGCGGTAGAAAGAGGCTGTGCTCTGCTAATTTACTTTGCACTGTTTTTCAGTTATTTTGTGTTTTATTCAATGTTCGTGTTGAATAAAAGTTAATGTGTGTTGGTGGGTGAGATGGGGGGTTAATAGTGCACTGTGCTAAGGCACCGTCAGTGTGGTTTTGCCACAAGTCACTTCTCCAGTGCGTTTACTGCTGTGGTGAATGTTGAACCATTAAAAAGGACATTTCTATCTGGAACAACATTTACTAAATGCTTTACTGTAATATGAGACCTTTCCTGCGTGTTGCCAGCTTTTACTAAAGTACAGTGGTGTTCAATAAAGCCTCTGCAGCATCATTACACACAAGGTCCGACTTACATCAAAATTCGAGGTAAATTCCTGACGTAACTCGACGACCCCCTGTACTGACCTAAGTGGCTAGTGTACAATTAAAGCCCTTGATTTCAGATGCAGCTATAGACTGCAATACATTCACATCTTCAACGGATCTGTGCTTATAATGCCTGTGCAAGCTCCTCGCACACATGACATGTTGTAAAATATCATAAGGATGGAGCAGAAGGCCTCCAGTGAGGCATTAGTCTCAGCCTTAGCAGGTGTGTTGATATTCCTCCAGCTCAGCAGACTCCCTTAGCAGCTTCAACTCTTGACTATATTAAGAATGAACTGTAAACAGCATGCCTATGACTTCTCAGCCCTGCATACTGATCTCAGACATGAACTCAACACCAATGGAGCCAGCGCAAAAGCCAAACTGCCGGTTCCCCTCTGATCTGGGGACAGACGTAGTGGACTGTATTACAGTTAAGCTGGTTGCAGATCTTCATGCCCTTTTGTGATGCCCTTGGGGACCACTCATTGTGGCTATTCATCTCACACACACACAAACGCACACACACACAATGTGCTTATGGACTACAAGGGAAGATAGATAAAGGTCGTTTGCGCTATTGAGATGCCTGCAGGATTAGAGGAAGCAGGACTGCTGTGGAGAGAGAAACGATCAGGCAGGACAGTGGAATGACCGGCATTCTAGCTGCAGAGAAGGTGCCTTTGCTCAAGACAATTTGCATATAAATGCACCTTCTGCAAAACTACTTTGCTAAGTTTTTGGCAACTTAGAAAGCTGTGTAACCCTCCAGCTCATGTGTTTATAACATTAGGATAAAAGTTTTTTAGGTTATCTACATGAAGCACATTGAGCACAGGTTTGGTTCATCTTCATTATGTAGATTTATTCCATTCTATCAGCAGCACCTGATCAAATTCAATGAAGGTTGATTAGAAAAACTTGATGCTAAATGGTAAGTTTACAAACTGAGCATCTCTTCTGTATATGTGTGAAATGTGTAAATGTTCATTGGTCCTACAATTTGATTGGATCACAAATTAGAGGATAACTTTCGTATTTCTAATTGATTCTCTGTCAGAAACACCAGAGGGGGCCGGTCTGCATCCCCTAAGTATTAACCCGAGCCTCCAGACATGCCCTTCCTAGGTGGCGCAGCTCAGGAGGCTAATTATTTTAGGATATTTAGTGTTTTTCATTCAAATGTTTGCATCTTACTTGCACCTGTGTCCAAATTCCCACCAACACATCACATTCTCGATTTATCACAATTTATCTAGCCATGTTTTTTTTTAATTGATACAAAAATACAAGCCCTCAGACTCGACATTGTACATGGTACAATACACAGGAGCCAATCAGAATGGGGGTCATTTACATCTATCATTTCTCAGTAACAAAAGCGGTGTGTTTAACACTATGCGACAAATAAAGGTGTGAAAAATGAACATGTAAAAATGAGATACAACACTTCAAGGGGATACATCATGTGGGTATTATGGTAATAAAAGAAAAACATTGATGTGGGATCTTTCAATAACCAAATGTAATGGAAAACTGTTTTTAAAAAATTGAATAAACGTTGGATGCACTATGAACTATTAATGTTTTTTAGTTTAGCACTTTTTGCTTCCCAGTGTACACATTCCATCTTTGGGAACAAATCTCACAAAGCTTTTTTAGACTTATGGTAGTGATGTCACATTTGCCAATCCCAGAATAAAGCATCCAGAAATCCGAAAGAAGCCTAAAATTAGTTTTTTTTTATCTAGCTTTAGAATCAAGATAATTTATATGTCAGTCTTTAAGGCACAGTAACAAAGGCAGTTCAAAATAGCTGGTAAATTGTCATGGAATAGTAAAAGATGACTATTTTTTGTCATATTAAACAAAGAAACAAGTGGCTTTTTAAGTGCATCAGAGTGGTGTAAAATAAGTCTGGTCATTTGGCTTTCCTTTGTTGTCCATTTGAAGCTTACTGAAACCCTGCATGTGTGTTGTGTTTGGTTAGGGGAGGTGGGGCAGCTGAAGGAAGAGTGTCGCTCTTTGATGGATGAGTGTCAGACCCTGAGAAGTGACAACAGGCAGCTCTCTGAGAAGTTGCAGCTGCTGGAGCAGCAGAAAGCCAGGTGAGTGGCCTGATTGCCTGTCAGTCAAAAAAGCAGGCGTCTTTATTTGGGACAGTATTTGTTCATTCAGCAAGGTCAGAGAAGTAAACTTATTGGTGTCAATTATAGGTGGCAAAAACACAAGCACAGTGTAATTTAATACTCATTATTTCTCACAAATTGTCACCTCTTAGTCAATGCCAAATTGATCTTCATGGGTAACTTGGGCACTTGAGTTGTGGGCTAGTGGTTAGGACCTTGCCCCCTGTGGGTGAAGGTTCACAGATTTCTGTCCAGGCACCACTGAGGTCCCCTTGAGCAAGGTACCATCCTGCTACACTGCCCACTGCTCAACATGTGGATGGGTTAAATGTAGAGGTCACATTTTGTTGTGGTTGAGCTTTATGGGATGGGGTGTGTTTACAATGACAAATAGTCACAAATTAAATTTTTTGGACTTAAATACGAAAGAAAAGAGTCAGGCTAATGATTTAAATAAGAACTGTGAAACATGGTGGTGGGAGTGTTCTGGTTTGGGATTGATTTGCATTGCACCTGAGCCTGGATGGCTTGACATAATTGATGGAACAGAGAGCTAAGTCTCTGAGAGCTAAATGTGAGTTCAATCCCAGTAATGCTACAGTAATTTGTGTTCATGAGTATAACTGGCTTTGCTCTGGCCCTACTCAGAGTGCAATGTTAGGTGGTTTAAGAAAAATGGGCAGGTAGTGTTCTTTTTCAGGCAAGTTATGCTGTGGCAGAAGTTTAGATTTATAGGATCTGCCCTCCCTGTGTTGGTGGACTGGTGTGATCAGAGAGGGCCTAGCTAATCGGTGGAACTGGACGGTAAGTTATTAAATCAGCTATATTTGGGAAAATTTGGGAACAATCCAATCAATTAGTCAATCAATAATGGATTGAATCAATCAATCACTCTCTCAATAAATCAACCAACCAATCAGTTAATAAATCAACCAACCAACCAACAAATTAATCAAATAATAATAAATAATAATAATAATAATTTGAATTTATATAGCGCCTTTCTCAAAACCAAGGTCACTTTACACAGCAAAATAAAAATCAAAACCAAAAAATAAATTGAAATTTATAATTTAATACTTGTAAATATGTAACTGCATTTAAATTTCATAGTAGACCTCTAATGGTTAATACTATAATACAGTACAGTATATGGTATAATAACAATCTAAAGAGATAAAACTGAACAGCATTTCATATCCTAGGGCAGGGACATCCCAGCATTTCTCTTGCAACAATTATGCATGTTACCAGTGTATGTGGAGAACCGATGTTCTTTAAATGCTTCAGTGTCTTTTTACATTCATTAAACATATACATTCTGTACACTAGGGCTCTCTAAGTCTGCTCTTGTCTGTTTACCACCACCTGTTATGCTCAATTAGTCTGTGGTCAGTGTCAAGGGTCATTATGTTTTTGAAGATTTTATTTCATCACATTTTTTTCTTCAGAATAATAAGGGGCTAAAAGAGAAACGTTCTCTCCCTGGCTGAGGGAGTTTAAAACTTTCTGGCAGGCAAATAAAATGCCCTTGAGTGACGATATTAGCCCATGGGCCCCACTCTGGGGAGTCCTGCCCGAGAGCTCTGCTCACACTTACCATGTCTGTCAGCACCTCCGGGTCTGAGTATAGAATAACAGAAAAGAAAGAGCACTGAGGTTACTCAAAGATCACGCAGTTAGGAATAGCTTTCGTTGATGGCTATCTCCCATAAGTATTCCTCTTCTTCGCATACATGTGATCTCACTTATGCGCACACTCTTTTTAGCTCGGGGGCTTCAGTGCTGTCTGCTAGTTGTCCATGAGTATGGAATGTGCTCATTTTAAGGTTGTATCTCATACTTTTGTTACAGGCAGCAATATGTTTAAGCACAGTTGATAGGATCTGCATAGTTTTCATAGTCATAGTTTTCTTTATCTGCAGTAGCAACTTTCAGCAGTGAAACAATTCAAGAATTGTTGGAATGATGGTTGGTTAGTGTGTGTTATTGAACTTTTCAAGTTCAAGTTCTCTTAAAGTAATGTAGTAATCCTAGAGTTGTCAAAATATCACACACTTGATTTTGACACCAATATAAGACAATTATCATACACAAAGGTCATTCAGTGTGCTGTACAGATATAAAATGAGGATAAAAAGAAGCTAGAGAATTAGGAATAAAATACAGACAGATTTAAATGTCTTGTAAGAGTAAAAGAGTAGACAAAAATTAGAGCCTCTGTTTATCTAGAGGCTGTGGAGGATAAGGCCTTTTAAAAACCAGCAACAGCTGAGGTAGATCTGATTACCATGGGGAGCTGGTTCCAGCAGTGGGCACTATAATGATGCCATTTCACCCTGTTTAGTTACAGTTCTGGGCTCCACTGACTGACCAGCTCCTGCTGATCTAAATGATGCTCTAGGCTGATATTCTTCAGACATTGCAGAGAGGTATTTTGGGTGCAACCCACTGAATCTTGACTTGAATTCAATTCTTTATCTTTGCTTTCTTTGGTTTGAATTCTAGCAGCAGCATTTGGGATAATCTATAGCTGTCTGATGGTCTTTTTGGGGAGGCCCTTTAGTGGACCCTGCAGGATACGAAAGCCTGAATAAGTTTCTCCAAACCTTCCTTTGACACATATGTAGAATTATAGTTTTAGTTTTAATATAACTGCAGCAGAGATCCTCAGCCATGATTATGACCATATTTTGGTGTGTATTGTGGGTATATAGCTATAGATTCCAGATAGGCTCTGAATTTCAACCGTTAAACACAATTAAACAGAACTATCTCTATCATAATGCTTAATACCAGTTTATACTGCAAAACATTTATATCACTCATCACTGTATGAACCAGATGTATATACAGGTGCAAACACAAATGCTCTATGTAATGTAATGAGTTCCACAGACTAGCACGTTTAAAGGACAAAGTGAAATTAACAGAGTGATTAGCAAACCCAAGACGTAGCAGAAAATGAAAGTTCAGTGACAAAGAGAAAGTGGTATTCATAAATTATTTCAGAATCTCCTGTGATGTCTGTGTAGTTCAGCTATGAAAACTGAGTTGAAACAATAACATGAACTCAAATTGTGTTTGCATTGTGGTCTCATCTGAGGTTTCAACTCTGTCTTCTGATGGTAAATGTCCAAGAGCTTTTTGTTTTATCAGAGCTCAGAACTTGATTCCAAAATGTTACTGATTTCTCCAAGGTTTGTTTTGCTTCATTCAAACACTGAATTTTTGTGTTGAAATCAAAGGTTATCTTCTGGTGGCCCTTCCATGTAGGGGTTGTTCATGCAAGTTCGAGCAGTCTACCAGCAAATCTTTCATAGATTTTTCTTCCAGCTTTTGTCTTTCCTTCAGGAATTCTCCTTAACGTCCATATTATACATGGTATTAGAAGCAGAAAGTGTTTCGATATAAACTTTAGTTTGAAATTGTCAGTTAGCTTCTTAGATGAGCTCATGACTGTTGAATGTAAGAGCAACCCCTGAGAGAGTTGAAGGGTCACGTAATTCATTACACTCTGGAATTGTCTACGTCTGGCTTGGAATAAGCTCTGAAGAGTTGTTCTGAGATTTTACCAAAAATAAATAACAACAACAACAACAACAACAGGGAATTGAATGGAAAGGGAGCCCAAAGCTAATTTTGATTAATGCAGGTCCTGTATTAAATTCTTTTCACCTAGAAAATGAACAAAACCTACCCAGTCTGACCAGGGCTCCATAAACCTTGGCTTACAACCCTGTTTATTTGCTGTACTCACAAATGACCCATTCACTGGGTTTCTTCTTCTCCTCCAGTGACTCTTACCTGGCTGTCAGAGGAGAGCAGGACATTGAGGAAAGTGCAAGACCAAAGAGTGGGCAGAAGGATGAAGAAGAGAAAGAGATGAAGGCCCAAGGCTATATGAGCATGTTACAGTCAGGACAGAGCCGATGTGTGGTGGGTGATTCCAGCCTGAAAGACAGACCTCCACGTTCTGTGGAGTGGACCGAGGGCCCGTCTGAGGTCTTCTCCCTTCGAGACCAGCTGAAACAGGCCGAGGAGAGGGCCTCTCAGGTCCATAGAGAGGTATGTTATTGTCACCAACGCATCACATAGTGGAAACACATTTGATTCAGTCTTTGGGGGATTGGCAAGTCTTTTGCTGTGCTCCAGCATTTAACATGCCTTCTATTCAGACCCTTGGAAAGGCAGGCTAATGTCTTTTTATTTGGTCATGTATTTACTTAAAAAAAGATAAAATAACATATCTGCATGTGGCAAAAGTAAGTGAACCTGTGTTTTCATTATGTGGTGTAACCTCCTTGTTCAGCAGTAAATGCAATTAGAAGTTTGCAGTAGCTTTTGATGAGTCCTGCACATTGGCATTTGAATTTTAACCTATTCTTACATACAGAACAGCTTTGTATCTTGGATGTTGGTGGGTTTCCTCACATGAACCACTTACTTTAAGTCTTTCCACACCTCTAAACTTAGATTAAGGTCAGGACTTTGACTTTGTCCGGAAAGCATTCACTTTCTTCTTTAACCGTTCTTTGGTAGAAACACTAAGTTAACGGTCATTGTCTTGCTGTATAACCCATTTTCTTTTAAGATTCAGTTCACTGAGAGCTTCACAGAGAGAGACATTTTCCATTAGAATTATCTGGTGTATTTCAGAATTCATTGTTCCATCAATGATGTCAAGCCATCCAGGCCCAGGTGCAATGCAAATCAATCCCAATCCAGAACACTCCCACCACCATGTTTCACAGTTCTTATGCTGGAATATTTTTCTTTCTCTTTCGGATGCAACAATCTTCATTTAAGTTCTATTTTGGCTTCATCTGTCCACAAAACATTCTTCCAGTGTCTTTCTAGTTTGTCCACATGACCTATAGCAAACTGTAGACTTGTCAGTAGTATTTCAGGGGGTGAGAAATTTCTTTCTCCTTGCTTCCCTGCCATACACATCATTGCTGATCAGTGTCTTCCTGATGGTGGATTAAGATTCAATATTCAGTAATGTGAGAAAGGCCTTCAGTTGCTTAGACGTTACCCTGCGTTCCTTTGCTTTATGGACATTATTATTATTATTACACTGCTTAAAAAAATAAATAACTTAAACAACACAATGTAACTCCAAGTCAATCACACTTCTGTGAAATCAAGCTGTCCGCTTACAGCCCAACACTGTGCAGGATGTTTGGCATTTGCCAGAGAACACCAAGATTGGCAAATTCGGCACGGGTACCAGGTCCACACTGAGCACATGTGACAAACGTGAGTCTGGGAATGCCATGAAGAACTGACTACCATCAGGTACTGATATGAGCTCCTCAGACCCCTTGTGAGACCATATGCTGGTGCGTTTGGCCCTGGGTTTCTCCTAATGCAAGACAATGCTACACCTCATGTGGCTGGAGTGTGTCAGCAGTTCCTGCAAGATGAAGGCATTGATGCTATGGACTGTCCCACCCGTTCCCCAGACCTGAATCCAATAGAGCACATCTGGGACATCGTGTCTCGCTCCATCCACCAACTCCACGTTGCACCACAGACTGTCCAGTAGTTGGCGGATGCTTTAGTCAGGAGACCATCTCCCACCTCATCAGGAGCATGCCCAAACTTTGTAGGGAGGTCATACAGGCCACACACACTACGTAGTTTCATTTTGACTTGTTTTAAGGACATTACATCAAAGTTACATCAGACTGTGGTGTGTTTTTCCACTTTAATTTTTAAATGTAATTTTAAGTTATTAATAATAATCTCTCTCTCTCTCTCTCTCTCTCTCTCTCTCTCTCTCTCTCTCTCGCTTTCTTTCAGTGCGAGGGAATAAAGGGTGAACTCCTGGATCTACAATTCCTCTATGAGAGCAGTCAGAAGGAGAGGGCGGAGCTGGAGGCGGAGCTGTATCGCTGTAGAGCGGAACTTGACAGGTTGGCAGGGAGGAAGGCACAGGTGAGAGGTCATGAATAGCAGTTCATTGTACTGTGCTTTTTTCCCACTTTTGTGTAGATCAATCTGATTTTGGAATATATAAACCTTAAACAGCAAAAAAGTCCAATATATTTACTCAAACATACATCCAAGGCTTTCCACATGATTAGTTTTGGTTTTGGTCAATCCAACATGCTAACATGCCAATGTGTCTCTGTCTAACTATGATGACACTTCTTGGCCCGAGGTTGCATGTGGATGTGTAACTATGACAAAAGTGTCATCATTGAAGATCAGCGTTTTCCAACATGCGTCTCGTTCAGATCACTTAACTGTTGGTCGAGTGTTCATGTCAGCTCACACATGTTGATCCTGGGCCATGTTTGTTTGTTTTTTTGCCTCCACGCTCTTTGTGTATGTGGTGTATCTCACAGGTTTAACCACTAACTGTCTGGTGTGTAATGAACAAATACAGTAGATAAAACCATGAAACAAAATGCTTTTGCTGATGTTAACTCCTACTTACAAAAAAGCGGATGTTTTCCTAACTCAAATGCTTGTGTACCAATGTGCACCTAATATATAACAGTCTTTTATGCTTTCCTCTTTTGCGAGCTCAACCAATGGATTTGATGTCCATTAGTCTCTAATTGGACACCCCTTCCAGATTTTTATTCTCAGAAAAAGAAGTTTGGCTGTCCAGTCTGAGTACTGTGTTCCATAATCACTCACCCATCTTCCATAGTATTTCTATTGTGTGGTTAACCCTTCACTCACACTGCTGATTCCTACAACTCCCTTGCTGGGACTGGCTGGCAGTGTTTACTGAAAAAAGTGATGCAATGAATTTACCCTAAACAAATATGTGCATTATTTCCACATGAACATCTGACATCAATATGATAATTTTTACCTAAAGTACGTATACTGAAACACTGAGGTAATTTCTGGTAAAATATTTTGTGCACATGGAAATTATGACCGTTTTTTCCTGAAGGAACCGAGTGGAAGTGGGGGTGCATGAGCAGCGAAAACACTGAAAATGCAACACAAGGGGCCTGTAGGGCTCAGTCTGGTAGCCATCGAAGTACTATGTTGAATCGGATCTTTTCATTGCATCATATTTTTCAGTGCGGTGTGAGCAAGGATCTTTAAATGACAAGATGGCGGCCTGAGCAATGACACCAGTGCAAGGTCTCTGTCTTGTGTTTAACCATCTTTGGTGTGTTCTAATTGCAGTGTCTTTTTTTCTGTGCCCCCCTCCCCTGTGGCATCTGGCATCGCTTTGTTCTTTTGCTCTATGTGCCACATAACCATACACAATCACAACACACACTGCACTATCAAATTCTGAACCAATTTGATGTTTCCTAATAATCAAACTGCATCTATCTATCTATCTATCTATCTATCTATCTATCTATCTATCTATCTATCTGTCTATCTGTCTATCTGTCTGTCTG
>JBBIGC010063974.1:0-10937 GCA_037576955.1 Lepidarchus adonis
TCAATTAGGACTAAAGCAGCTGATATCAATTAGTACTGATAGGGGGCAGGGTTTCTCTCTCAATACTGACAGATTTCTATGTCATTTTGCACCTTGTTATCTTTTCCCCAGTGTCTTTTCACTTTATTACACATAACTAAATTTATGGACTTAAATGTTTAGATGTTTTTACATTAATTAAATACTTGAGTTGATGTTGACACGCGGTGCAAATTGTGTGTCAATAGCCACTTAGAAATACCCTTACTGATAAAAATGCTGATGTGTCAAATATTTATTCTCCCTGCTGTACTTACTGTCTGTCTGTCTGTCTGTCTGTCTGTCTGTCTGTCTGTCTGTCTGTCTGTCTGTCTGTCTGTCTGTCTGTGGCATCATGCACATGTCCTAAGTCGATCTTAGAGAAGTGGATGAGTTGGACCTTAAAATCCCAGACTTATTACACTCTAAGACGTATGATCCCATAACTAGAAGGACTATGATTGACAGGTCACTGGTCTTTGGTGAGTCCTGGCCATTTAAGCAGTTCAATTCGTCCTATCGCCTGCCTTTTGTGCAGGACACAAGCCTCATTATGTGAACAAATATAAAGACTCTTCTTCATGACCCAGCCAGAACAGATCCTAGATCAGCTCTACACTGCAATATGAAGAGCAGCCCAGCACGAATCTCAAGGTTAACACAGCGTTCGTATGAAGATTCATTAGAGACGTTAGCACCAGGGCTGGTGGAGCAGCAGGCCGAATACCAATTACTGACCCGTTGTGGGCCCTGGACAACTTCCAGCAACTGGGAGATAAAATCTTAAGCACTGTGAAAAAAAAATGATGGTGTGCATTAATGAACTCTCCCACCGTGGAGAGAGAGGAGTTGATGAATGAAACATATGTGGGCTAATCAGGCGTTAATGCTGGGTCTATGGGGGTCCAGCTTGGTCCACTCAGTGGACACTGTGCTACTGGTGTGTCCCTGGTGGTTTTAAGGGGAAATTCCAAATGAAAGTACATTTTTTATTGTTATGAAAGTCAGCCTGAAATTAAAACATTGTGTTACAACACCCTTCTTTATTTTCTTTCATTTTTATCTCAATACATTTGCATGAAAAAGTCAACGCCTCATCATTGTGACTCCGAAAAGAACCTAAAGATTTGAACAGGACAGATCTATCAAAGTTACTTTTAAAAAGATATTTTTATCACTTGTACCTTCCTGCAAAAACATTATTTTATCACCATGCAACAGCAGGCGGGGAAAACGCTCCTCCTCCCTCCCACATATTAATTTCAATCATACCCTCTTTGCAAACAGAGTGATAAATAACCATTCACAGACATAGTGAGAGAACATCCTGATTGGTCTAACCCTAACCCTTAACCCTTTACAGTTGACCCATGTTTACTTTAGGGTGAAATGGCTGTAAAAATGCTGCGCAATTGTGTAAAGTTAAATAAGTATTGTCAACATTAATTTCTGCCCTGAGGCTACTTCAACTTGTCCTACATCATGAAGCCAAATTTAATGTAGACTGTCTTAATATAGTAAAATACTCATTGGGTTGAATAATATATAATATACAGTGCCCTCCACAATGATTATTATTATTACCCCGGGTTAAGACTTCAAATAAATTACATTTTTAGATAGAAAAATCTGATATTTAACTCCACGACTATTTTGACTCCATGAAATACTTATTTTTAATGAAATTCCCAACAATTCCTATAAAATAAAATGTAAAGCCTTTTTGTCATTTCTAGTTTGTAATATGTCTCCGTGCCAACATGTTTTTGGCAAACATGCAAGGAAAAAGCCTTTTCTCACCTACAATCACAAACAAACATCTGGAGTTTGCTAAGCAGTACTGGGTACTGGTCAGATGAAGCTAAAATGGAACTGTTTGGCAAATAATCCTAATGGGTCTAGTGTAAATTCAAGGATGAGTATACAGAAAAGCACCTCATGTCCACTGTAAAGTATGGTGGAGGATCTGTGATGGTGTCGAGCTGTTTCTCTTTCAAAGGTGCTGGGAACTTTGTTAAGGTGCAAAATGATCTCTGTCAGAAAGCTGAAAATTGGTTTTCCAGTTGGATAATGACCCTAAACTTATGACAAAATCTACGCAAAATGGCTTAGCAAACATATCATGTTCCTCCCATGGCCGTCTCAGTCCCCGGACCTCAACCTTATTGAAAACCTGTGGGATGAGCTGAAGAGGAGAGCGCACAAGAGAGGAACCAGGACTCTGGATGATCTAGAAAGAGAAATGGTCAAAAATCCCTGTCTCTGTGTTCTCCAACCTGTGAAATGTTACAGGAGAAGAATAAATGCTGTCTTGTTGGTATTGAAAATGGGTGGCAGACATGATTTTATGTACAAAAATTATATATATTTCTTAATGTGGATTTTATCCTCAATGAATAAATGTACCTAAAGTTTTTTGGGTTTTTTTCCATTTTTGCGTTGCGAACCTATATTTTTCAGAAAAAAATATTAGACATAAAAGAACATCTTAACCAGGGATGCCAATAATTGTGGAGGGAACTGTAATGTAATATAATATTATATAAATAAAAAATGGTTAGAAGGTTCTGGGATTGATCCCTGATCGGCCACAGGTTTCATTGTCTGGGCTCAAATACAAATTCTGCCAGTTTGAGTAGGTTTCCTCCCAATGTCCAAACACTTGTGGTTTAGGTCGACGAACACCTCTAAATTATCCATAGGTGCAAATGTGTGTGTGAATGTTTGTCTGTCTCTGTGTTGCCTGACATGCATTGTAGGTGGGATTGACCCCAGCTTCCCAACGACCAGCCTGGTCTGTCCATTAAAATGAACACACTAATTAACACTCAGAATGGGTGATAACAATCAGTCCACTGTAAGTGACCCCTGCATGGGCATGTGACTGACAGTATGCGCTGTAATTAAGTTGCAATGCATCTGTGTGGCCTTCTCATGCATTGTCCACCATTTATAATACATACACACGTTTTCCTAACTTTGTGGGGCGTTTGCATGACCTGTACACATGCTTTGCTCCACCTCCCAGGGTCCAAAAATTGGTTTTAAGGACGAATCATGGTAGATATTTGGCTAAAGAGCAAACTGTATGCAAAAATACTCAAGAAGACGGCACAGTTGATGCCCAGTCAAGGAAAGGAGCACAGAGGACACAAAAGAATGAGTAAACCCCTGCTTTATTACAGTGAAGGATTATAAACAGGCCTGTTCAGATGGGCTGAGGGAGGTGTGTGAGAAGGATTTGCTGAGGAGAAGTTAATGAAGAAGATCTGGCCACGATTGAAGACACCAATGGCCAGTAGTATGAGCAAAGTGAGTTTTCTCCTTTGTACTATTATCAGAATTTCTACTTGCAAACAGCTACGCAGTATCTCAACAGTTTGTTGGCTTTGCAGACAAAATAGTATGAAATTATGATTTTTTTCTGTATCTTGGGAGTCTGTTGGAATTTTACGATTCTGTAGCCAGGGCCATGAACTGGTAGAAGCTAAACCATCTTTCAGTTCTGGCTAATTTTCTCCTTATTTTCCCATGGGTAAAGCATCCCAAGGTCAATTTCCCAACACTGGCATTAAAAACAATGTAAAGTGACAGAGGTGTTAAGTTATAGGACTGAGGAATGGAAGTCTGAGCCTGTTTACATAATGGAAAACTAAGAACCATAAATGCTAAGGTGGTAAAATGAAAATCAGATGGGATTGTGTCTGGAATGAAACTGTTGCCATTGCCATTGAGCCAGCATTGGTGGGGACCTTGGTGGTAGGAAGATTAAATGCATAATACATATATAGCAATAACAATTTTTCAATATGAGGTTTTTTTTTTTGTTTTTTTTTTTTTACTGTTTTTTGGTACAGTTTACAGTTCATTATACATAGGCCTTCTTTCAAACTAGACCACGCCGTTGAGTCCAGTCACAGCTACAGTTCAACAAATATAAATAAAGTTGCTCTGAAAATGGCATTAGATTTGTGTCAAAAGTTGTGCACAGAATGAATGAGAAATTAATTTACAGCAAGCATGTGAACAAATCTGATTTTTGACCATTTGGGGCGGGAACAAATGAGGCCATTAGCTCCCTCATGATTGGCCATAAGGTGTGATTGAGATAAAAGTGGCCAATCATGTGAAAGCCAAGGCCTTTCTTGGTTTTCGCCTCAAATTGTCAAAAGTCAGATCCGATACAACAAAATATGCTTTGTGCGAGTAGAGTTTACTAAGGCTAGCGAAGGCTAGTGAAATTTCGTTGTTTTTCTTGCTCAGCAGTTTAGTAAATTAATCTCGGTTGTTGAATTTAGGGTTAGGGTTAGGGTTTAGGGTTTAGGGTTTAGGGTTAGGGTTATAATAGCTAATATCTGCGCACATGAAAGAATATAATTCACTCATGAGTAATGTTTTCGCATGTGACTTTTGATAAAAATCTAACACCATATCTAATACATACCACATAAAGGGTCTCGAGACTGAACGAAGGAACGGATTCATGTTTATAGGACGTCACAAACGCAATGGAAAGCAGAATCATTTTCTAAAAGTGCTACTTGTCTTATTTCATGAAACCAGTTTATTTATTATTCTGATCTGACAGTAATTCTGTATTTAAAAAATGCACAGCACAATGGGCTCCAAATCAGATTTTCCATCATCCTTCTTACTACACTTCATGTTTCTATTGAAAGGGCTTCACTTTCCTTTGCTTTTTTATCTTCTCCACGTTGGAATTAATGAGTTCTAACACGATGGCACGGCAAGCAAACGCAGGAACATTCGCATTTAATTAATACTAATGCCAGCGAAGAATCCGCCATTGATTCCAATCAACAAAAGCAAACTCAGAAGATTAAGAGCGTGAAAATTGATCAACTGGATCAAAGGAACTAAAAATGCCAACAGAGCTTTAGTCAGAGTCGCCACTGTAATTAGATTTTGTCACTTGAATGAGGAAATACAGCCATAATTTTCAAAGTGTAAATGCCATGTACTTGAATGGTAATCGTGAACTTTCCAAACTGCACACAGAAAGAAAAAACTGCACTCCAGAGCAAATTTAGTTGTTGATGGCATCTAAATTATAGTTATTTACCTGCCTGCACCATCAAACTGTCGCCCACACCAAACAGCCGCTCTGCTGAGCAGGGCTTTGTTTTGGTCTAGAGCCTGACCGGTATATCACTTAGCTAATAAAAACGTTAAGGTTCCATTTATGGAAATCACGCTGCTAAAGGACCAACAACGTCTCGTCCCAAGTTATATAAGAAAGTCAGAAACACTGTACAGAGGAGACTGCGGTCACACTTTTGTTAAACCATATAAATTCAAAATTTAACACGTTTGCATTAACTGTTCACTTGTTGCAATACTGTAGTCCATCAACACTAGCTTAGTTTCTAGCACATTCTGCTTCCTATGACATGGAGCCTATGAAAATTTTACCAAACAGGCAAGTAGTCTAGAGGTATTTATATGCCATAATTTATCAATTTATCAACAAATGCTGTATTACTTATTCTGCATGCTCTGTGCAATGCTGTATTATTTATTTATTGTACATCTCAGGTCAATTCTGCTATTTAAATACTGTATTATTTATTCTTCTACTTCTATTCATTGTCAGTATCACATTTTCTGCTTCTTTTGGTGTCTAATGCTACATTTTCAACCTCTACTCTGGTGCAAAACCACGTTTTCTACCTCTATTCATGTGCAAAACTACAATGTCAACCTATTTCTGTGCAAAACCACATTTTCTACTTCTAGTGAGGAGTAACACTACATTTTTTACTTTTATTCAACTATTCAACAATACCACATTTTATACATCATGTGCAATACCACATTTTCTACTTCTATTCATGTGCAATAATACATTTTTACCTTCTATTAATGTGCCATAACACATTTCCTACTTATATTCATGTACAATAATACATTTTCTATGCCTATTAATGTGCAATAATAAATGTTCTACATCTATTGATGTACAGTAATACATTTTCTACCTTTATTCATGTGCAGTAATACATGTTACACCTCTATTCATGTACAATATTACATTTTCTACCTCTATTTATGTGCAACACTGCATTATCTACTTCTTTTCCTGCACAATACCACATATTCTACTTCTGCTCATGTGCAATATTACATTTTCTACTGTGTATGTACAATGTTACATTTATTATTTATATTCATGTGCGTTACTACATTTTCTACTTCTATTTGTGTGCAATACCACAATTAAACACTGCAGCCCAGAGTTATTCTTGTACTCACCTTGACAAATTCTTTGTTTATATAGCTGCCTCTGTAAATACCATCTGTTGTTCATTTTTCCACAATTATATACTACTCAAAACCCAGAAAAATCTGGAACTGTGTACAGTAATGTGTGCTTTATTGTATGTCTCACACTTTCACACATTGGTACATTCTACATTTTTAATATATTTTTTATATTTTATTTTAACTCTGTCTGCAGGCATATGTAGGTTTTGCCCCAAATTATCTAATTTTATTTGTACAGTGACAATAAAGCTCTAATATCACATTGCTCACCTTAACTGTAGACGCCCTTTATGGTTTTCCTTAGCAAAAATGCAAAGGTGTTTGTATTAAAGTTCCATTTACGTAAAATACTGATTGAAAATGCCTAGGAAAACGTCTAAGAATATTCCCAGCACTATTTATCACATTTCTACCTAGTGAGATCTCATTAATGATGGAGGAGTGACCTGCACCCTCATGAAGGTACGAGCAATAAATGGCTGCCTTCACAGAAAAGACAGAGAGAAAGGCATAATTCACTGATGAAGAAAGATGTTTGAATGCAGATACACATCAAAATGTCTTTATATCGTCTTTACTAGGCAGCCAGTCAGAGTTAATGGGGACACTTGAGGCCATTAAACGTAAGCCATTGCCAGTAACACATTCCTGTTGACTGACTATGTTTCAATTAGCGCAAATGAATGGGTTTTTGAAAATGAATGAGAGTTATGAGATAACGAGTTATGAGATAAACTGTCCGGTCAATGTAATTAGTTCGTCCATGAAAATGAACTAACGTCCTAATTTCACGGTTGTCAAGACAAGAAATAATTAACCCCCTTTTTCAAGGACTTCTCCCATTCTGAGTATATGGTTCATCTGACAGTAACATAAACATGAGTATGAGGAAACAGGACGAGATGTCAGACAGATGAATATTGTGCACTAGGTTCAGTTGAACCGTCTGCTCTGTAGGCTGCAATGATAAGATGGTAGGCTGTTGTGATAAACCATTATTGACTGAAATGCTGAAAGTGACATAATAGTACTTGAAGCCTTCAATCAACGAGCTTAAGTGGGTCACCAAGGTCACCCTACTCAATGGCCATGCTAAAAAGACTCAAGTAATGTCAATGTATTTAACCTACCAATATTGGAAAAGAGAACTTAAACAGGCCCGGGCTGCTCAATTTGCCAATTGGCAAAATTGCAATATAGCATTAAAAGTCAAACTAAGCCACTGTAAAGCTTTTTTTCTACCATAACACACACTTTATATCATTCCATTTCAGAAATAAGATGTTAAAATGTACATTTCAGGACATTTTGAAGACTAGAAGCTGCTGGTCATGAAGCTCCTGGTTTAATTTAATGGCTTTTGGTTTCTACTGAATGGTACCCAATAGTCCTCTTCTGTCTTGTGTGGGATTTACAGTTGAAATCACCAAAAAACTAGCAATATAGCTCATTCAGTTTGTTGACCTGAAATATATATATATATATAATATATATTAGTTATGGGAATATGATCTGTATTCCACTGTAAATATATATACTGTATAGCTTTTAATAATAACCTGCATCTTTTTGACGCCCGTTTCCATTAAACACAGAGTTTGAAACATAGAAATTGAAATAAAAGCCGGTCTCCATTAAACGCCGATCTGAAATGACCCACAACGCTTTCCCTTCACTAATCCTGTTTTCGTACCTCCTGGGCTCCGCCCTCCTGCAGTGCATCATACTGTAAGTACCTTTTCATATTTTGTTGTTGGATGCTATCAATAAATGGAGAAAGTCTAAATGAAATTTCTTTGTGAACAATTAACCCTTTTGTCTCCACGTTGTTACCTTTTCCCATTTTTTGTTGTGACCATCTGCAACTCAGTTTTCTGCACCAACTGCTCAAAGATCTCACATGGAGCGCGATGTTGTTGGGATCCGGGTTTTATTAGTTCGATTCAGCACAAAATGACTCTCAGCTTTTTCCTGACTCTCTCTGTAACGTTCGTCTCTTTTACTGATTAAACGAGCTGCTGCTAACACAACAACCGCTAACATGACAACCGCTAACACAACGACCGCTAACTTTCTTAACTTTCCACCCAAAACAAACTCTAACTCCACCCTTTTCCCGCCCGCACTGCCCACCCGTTTTCTATCTCCATCAGAAAAACACCTCATCTCGTAACAAACCCACAGGGTGATGTAGTTTGATGAAATGGTCATTTGATTTAGCATTCAAACTTTTGGCATAAGCATGCCTCCATTAAACGCCGGGCCGTCCAAATAATTTTTTTAATAAACGACGGTAGTTCTATTGGAAAATATACGATAGTTTAAAATTTTCACTGACTTCATAAGCCCCGGCTCAACACCATTTTTTTATTTTATTTTACTATTTAAAAAGTACCTATAAACAAACCAGTTTTCATATAAAATCTCAAAGAAAATGCATAGAAACCCTGACCCATGGTATTTGTCTTTTCTTTCTAACTTACATCACGTTTTTATCCAGAACTGATCTTAGACCAACAAAATTGTGTCCAAACTGCAATAGACCAACGCATCATAAATCCTGACAGGATAGAGCCAGTTACTGAGCAGTGATAATAATCAGTCATTAAATCATGGATAAACAAAGTAATGTGCCATAAAACAATAATCTGCTGGGTAAAATGAATCTTGAATATCTCAGAAATGAGCTCATTCATCAACCGGTGCTTTGGTCGGCCATTTTGTTCTGCTCTAGTGCTCTTATCTTAACTTCACTCCCTTTCTCATCTTAGATACTATAACAGAGAACATTTAATTAATGTAATATGTACATCCTGTTGTATTGTTTCTTTCATGAATTTATAACAGTTTAATTATCTATTTCCATAAATGTCAACCTCAGTGAGATTATAATCTGTTCAAGGAAATGTAGGGATAAAATAAAGAATAAATAAAGAAGTGGACTGAACCCAACCGGTCACAAATTTGGAAAATAAAAATGACACTGGAACAGGACTGAATTGGACCATTCCCAATTTGCTATCAGAACCAATTCCACTCTGATGCGAGAACCTCCCTTGAAGACGGACATCCACCACCGCATTATAAGAGCCATTCAGAGAGTTCAGCAGTTCCTACAGTCAAAACCAAACCTCTCAGTGACTACGAGAGACATCACTGTCTGTAAGAACTGCTGATCATCACCGAATAACACCACTAATGCAGAACTCAGTGTCTATCTTTAATACAGGTAGGTTTAGCAAACCTGCATCACCCTGAACATCCCTCATTTGGAAATGTGCCCTTTCTAATACTATAAATCATAACTGAACTCATAAAATAAACCTTTTCATCTTGTAAATGACCAAATAATCAGTTAATAATTATTAAAACGTATTGTACGTTAATGTTATTGTTCAATGAGCTATTATATATATATTTTTTGAGTTATATATTGCAATTGTTGATCTTTTTATCCACAGTCATGCATGTAATTCACACTGGTCATCACAGCAACTCCATTATGTCCTCAAGACTGCATTGATTAGTTACACAGCTGTCATCTTTCTAGAGCTGTTATTCGGTAGATTTCACTTCATTTTATGGTCTTTGCCATATCTTAATGTAAATCTGTAACAACTACTTTTTTTTTTTTTTTTTTAATTTAGTTTTTATTATTTAATTATTATTAAATAATAGAAGAAATGAGTAACGGAAAGTTCAGCAAAAAGTGAAATATGGTACAAATACTGTATCATCACTGTGCCAAAACTAGGGATAGACAATCACACGAGAAATATATTGGTGTCAGCAGATATTTGCTGGACAGAGTATGCGGTGCTGTCGGCCAATATATCAAACTTTATTATGATATTATTTTATATGATTATACCTTTGTTAGTCTATGGAATAGCACTGGGTGAAAAAAAAAATATTTTAATTGTTTTCGCTCATTGTTAAGCATGTTAAATAAATAAATAAATAAACAAACAAATACACAAACAAACAAACAAACAAACAAATTAATGAATCAATGAATAAATAAATAAATAACTAAATAAATAACTAAATAACTAAATAAATAAATAAATAAACAAATAAATAAATAAAAGCATGTTAAATTTTTTAATACATGTAGATGTCCCAACATTTTTCCAGAATGGGAATGGGAAAATTCATACACGAAAAATCACATATTGACATCAGCATTGAGACCAAAAGACAAGGTTCTGTTTCAGCAGTGACAACGTATTTAATTTACAAAATCGCTGGAGTTTTCACAGGCATATGGAATGACTAAAAAGTAAAGTATGCTGTTCTCCCTCGTCTGGATTTCATGCAAATGCAGTCATGCTGTGCGGCGAAAGGCTCGACTCAATGCGGCGAGTGGCAGACTGGAGTTTACTCAAAGACGCTTTTGTAGTTGCGGAGTAAATAAAGCAGAATCGAGCGACTGTTTGAGCATCGAGCTACTGAGTAACATGGACAGTACAGTTCAGTAATTACAGCTTGTGACACACACACACACACACACACACACACATACACACACACACACACACACATACACACACACACACACACACACAAACACAAACTGAAATAAATATAGCGGGTGTTGTGGGTGTTACTGGCTGAATGAACTCTTTCAAACC
>JBBIGC010063985.1:0-10936 GCA_037576955.1 Lepidarchus adonis
GACCTTCATTTCTTAAAGTAATGATGGCCACTCGTTTTTCTTTAGTTAGCTGATTGGTTCTTGCCATAATATGAATTGTAACAGTTGTCCAATAGGGCTGTCGCCTGTGTAGTCATCTGACCTCTGCACAACACAACTGATGGTCCCAACACCATTGATAAAGCAATAAATCCCACTAATTAACCCTGATAAGGCACCTGTGAAGTGAAAACCATTTCAGGAGACGACCTCTTGAAGCTCGTGGAGAGAAGCCAAGAGTTTGCAGTAATCAGAGCAAAGGGCTAGTTTGAAGAAACTAGAATATAAAACATGTTTTCAGTTATTTCACCTTTTTTTTGTTAAGTACATAACTCCACATATGTTCATTCATAGTTTTGATGCTTCAGTGAGAATCTACTTATGTAAACGGTCTTGAAAATAAAGAAAACACATTGAATGAGAAGGTCCAAACTTTTGGCCTGTACTGTATATATACACAGTATATTTACATCAGTGTTGAATTACACTGACATTTACACTTCAAGTTAATGAATCAAGGAATGGAGTGACTAGTCATAGCAACAAATAGACAGACAGACAGACAGAAAAATACTTTCTTTAACTGAACTAAATTAATTTCGCATGGAATTGTGGTAAAAAACTTCTCTACCATCTGCTACAACTACAGTATTTGCCCACTCCACAGAAGATAACTGTGATTATTGCATTTATTAATATTTTTGTTTAATAAATAATTGAAAAGGCTACTGTTCCTTGCAGTTTTGTTTAGATACATGACATATAAAGTCTCATCAAACCACAGGACATGGTTCCAGTAATCCATGTCCTTAACCTCCTTGTCTTCAGCAAACTGTTTGCGGGTTTTCTTATGCATCATCTTAAGAAGAGGCTTCCTTCTGGGACGACAGCCATACATACCAATTTGGTGCCGTGTGCGGCGTATGGTCTGAGCACTGACAGGTTGACCCCCCACCCCTTCAACCTCTGCAGCAATGCTGGCAGCACTCATTTCTGTTGTCTATTTTCAAAAGACAATCCCTGAATTTCAACTCAACTTCAAATTTTGGACAGATTGTTTTACTTTTAAACACTCTTGGTGAATCAATTTAGCTCAACTTGAACTGTAACTGTCAGTGTAATGTGACATTTCGTGAATAATCTGAGTAAAACAAACATACACTTTTCTCAGATCTTACTAAGGCTTATTGATTCGGAAGTTATTCCATTAAATGAGGGGTTTACTTCAAAGTGGCCAGTCCATTGATCCAACTAAAGAGTCAAATCCAGGGCAATCAAAGGAATGTTCGATGAGCTCCTGCTCGTCGGGGCAGCCGTAGCCCAATGATTAGAGAAGTGGGTTTGTAACCGAAGGGTTGCAGGTTCGAATCTTGGCTGAAGTGTCCTTGAGCAAGGCACCTAACCCCCTACTGCTCACAATGTACGTCGCTCTGGATAAGAGCGTCTGCCAAATGCTGTAAACGTAAATGTCCTGCTAAGGTACAATGAATTTGACCAGTGTTTATGATCAGTAAGACATAATGGATACAGTAAACAGAAGAAAGAGAAGTAAACCCATTTGGGGAGTAGGGCATAACATTATGCGAAAATGATGTCACTTGCACTTACTGTCAGTAAGGAATAATACAAATGGGAATCAGGTTAATTTCAGGTCTTATGCCACACACAGATGAAAATAAGACTCTCGGTGGAAACTGTGTAAAAGGTAATGTGCTGAAATGGAAACACTCTGTAGGGAGAATGGTGGCTAGAGTATCAACACACTAACAAGTAGCCAGATTGGCTACATCTGCTTTAATTCATCTCAACATTTCTCAACCACAGTGCACTTGAACATCTAGAATCTAGAGTCATTAATCCATGAAATGCCTTGCAAGGTTATCTAAGGTCATTATTCACCTTACAATGTCCAGTTTTGGGATGTATGTAGGTAAGTGTCATTAGTAAAGATTAGAAATTTTTTGTTTAGTATATTGTCTTTGATCCCAAGTGAGCAAAATACTTTAAAAGGATACATTAAATGACTCATAAATTAACCCCATTGTTTGATTGATTTAAAAGTTGTATTCAAATTTGTGCTTCGGTAAGCTCAGAGCATTATATTGTGCAAAAGTACATTTAAAAATACAGATATGGACATGGGTTAATCCAATACTGTTGTTCTCTTAATTTAATGTAATTTAATGTAATGTAATATATTTTTATTTCATGTAATGTAATATATTTTATTTTCATGTAATGTAATATATTTTATTTTCATGTAATTTAATTTAATTTAATTTAATTTAATTTAATTGGGAATACAAATTAAATCAAAGTATCTGAAATGAATGGTCCAAGTGGAAAAGTGTAAATATTGTTTGGTTGTCAAGTATCCAACCACTCCCACAAATCACGGTAGCTAAGATACTCGTCTAAACAACAGACATTCAGTTCACCTACCAGACGACAGAAGGCCAATCTGCAAGTAAGTACTGAGGTCAACCTCAAAATATACAACTTTTCTGGTCTAAAATGAACTTTACTGGTTGATATACCGATGCCTTGTTCTCTTTAGAATAGTATTTGCACCCTGATATAAATCTTTCCTCTCAGAAAGGCATTGTACAAAATTCTAATTTCTGAAGCCTTTGTTACTAAACAGCCTGAATCAGCAGTAATGTACTGTAGCTCTAAGAGATGTATTATTTTTCTCAAAAAATCTTTACAGGAAAAGTAGGCCTGACTTATTAGACAGCTCATTCTGAACACTAATTATACACGGCCATCATCATTATTTTTTATCAGCAATATACATTGATCAGCCATAACATTAACACCACTACTGAGGAGGTTTGCCCTATGCTGCCGAAACAGTTGTGTGGTGCACCGTCAGCTATGACACTGTCAGCTCTGACACCTTTCTATCAGAGTCAGCACTCACTTTTTCAACCACAGTAGCTCCCTGTTGCCATCAGACAAGACACACTAGCCTTCATTCCCCACATGCATCAGTGAGACTTGCTGTCTGCCTTACTGCAGACCTGGAACACTCCATTAGATAAGCCTTGTATAAGTAGCTCAGATCTTTATTCAGATCCTTTCCTGCTTCGAGACCTGACTGTTCACTTGCTGCCTAATATAACCCAGCAACAGGTTTTTATTGTAATATTGTAATGAAATAACTACATTCTCAATGCTATTCACTGGGTGACTTTTATAAGCAGTGTCATTGATATGTTTGTAGACATCTACTCATCAAATGTTTTATTAAATATTTTTATTATTATTATTATTATTATTATTATTATTATTATTATTATTATTATTACTGAAATCAAGGGTATAAATATGGAATTTGGTCACTCTTTGCTGCAGTTACACTCCCTAGAGGCACTGGTATATATGATGGATGATTAGTTCACATTAGTTGGGTGACTGGGTCATGGAGTTTCATCCCTACAGAGACTTTTATTTGGCTTTATATTCTTCTAGCACTTCTCAAAGGATATGATAACTTAAAGCACAGCTGTACAAGATCATTCCATTGCCTTCTTACAGAGGTTATACAGGCTGAATTCACCAGTGGGTACCCATTAAGGTAAGAGAGATAAGATAAGAGAGCAGCAGCAGAGAGTGGTAAAAACATTACATAAAAAGCTACAAGTAAGATAAAAAGCAAATATTTACAATGCACAAAATATAAAATAAAGACATTTGTGTGTGTGTAAAATATAATACTATATGACCCTATATACAGTATCTCACAAAAATGAGTACACACCTTGAATTTTTAAAATATTTTATTATATCTTTTAATGGGACAACACTGAAGATATGACACTTTGATACAACGTAAAGTAGTCAGTGTACAGCTTGTACAACAGTGTAAATGTGCTGTCACTTCAAAATAACTCAACACATAGTCATTAATGTCTAAACCACGGACAACAAAAGTGAGTACACACCATAAGTGAAAATGTTCAAATTTAAAAGTTAAAGTTAATATTTTGTCTGGACACCATTATTTTCCAGCACTGCCTTAACTCTCTTGGACATGGAGTTCACTAAAGCTTCACAGGTTGCCACTGAAATGATGACATGACGACATCTTAGAGCTGGTGGATGTTAGAGACATTGCATTCCTCCACCTTCTGTTTGAGGATGCATACCAGTCCAGTACCTTTACTCTCTGTTTCTTTAGCAGGTCAGTGGTCATCTAGGAGGTGTGTTTGGGGTCGTTATCATGTTGGAATACTTCCCTGCTGCCCAGTTTATGAAGGGAGGGGATCATGCTCTGCTTCAGTATGTCACAATACATGTTGCCATTCATGGTTCCCTCAATAAACTGTAGCTCCCCAGTGCTGGCAGCAGTCATGCAGCCCCAAACCATGACACTCCCACCACCATGCTTGACTGTCGGCAAGACACACTTATCTTTGTACTCCCCACCTAGTTGCCACCATACTCTTGATACAATCTGAACAAAATAAGTTTATCTTGGTCTCATCAGACCACAGGACATGGTTCCAGTAATCCATGTCCTTAGTCTGCTTGTCTTCAGCAAACTGTTTGTGGGCTGCTTGGGACAACAGCAATGCAGACCAATTTGATGCAGTGTTGACCCCCAACCCCTACAACCTCTGCAGCAATGCTGGCAGCACTCATACGTCTATTTTCAAAAGAAAACCTCTGGATATGATCCTGAGCATGTGCACTCATCGTCTTTGGTCTATTATGGCGAGGCCTGTTCTGAGTGGAGCCTGTCCTGTTAAACCACTGTATGGTCTTGGCCACCATACTGCATCTCAGTTTCAGGGTGTTGGCAAACTTCTTATAGCCTAGGATATCTTTATGTAGAGTAACAATTCTTTTTTTCAAACCCTCAGAGAGTTCTTTGTCATGATGTTACATGTTAAACATCCAGTGACCAGTATGAGAGAGTATAAGACTGATAACACCAAATTTAACACACCTGTTCCCCATTCACACCTTAGACCTTGGAACACTAAAGAGTCACATGACACCAGGGAGGGAAAATGGCTAATTGGGCGCAATTTAGACATTTTTATTAAGGGGTGTACTCAACTTTGTTGTCAGAGGTGATGACTTTACATTGTATCAAAGTGTATCTTCAAAGTGTTGTCCAACGAAGGTTTACTCACTTTTTTTTGAGTTACTGTAGTTGCATAAGTTGCACATATTGTACACTGTATTGAAAAAAAACATGAGCTGTATTCACAAGTTAGAGTAATATCTGGATATTTCTGTTAATGCTGCTGCACGCCATCTGTTACTTCAGTATTTTTACACAGAAGGTTGTTTCACACTTTCATAAACAGCTGATTATCGCTGCTGCAATCGATGATCTCAAATAGAGATGTTCTGCACTTTACAGAGGTTTGCGGATACATATTGTGAAAGAAAGTGTTTGTCGCAGTTGCAGTATATTTCTGTTGAAAGAAAACAAGAGACGGGACCAATATAGTATCTGTATCTGGCAGAGTCAGCAGAAAATGCTGGATCAGTTATCAAAAGAATGAATCCAATATGGCCCTGCAGCCTGGAATAACACACTGTTGTGTGATGAGAACTTTTCGACGTACATCTTAAGTGAAGGTGTCATTTTCATAAAAGGCTAATTTAAGCTTAGTGGATTTAAAGAAGAAATATGGGATCAGCAGTATCCAATATTCATAGTTCTGATACTGATTGTGTGGTATTGAACAATCCCTAACATCAACTGCTGCACCACAATTAAGTACGCTCTCAAAAATAACAATAATGTTTATAGCAAAAACTTGTAATATTATAGAGCCATTATATTATTTGAATTTTCTGTAAATTTGTTTAAAAAAAATGTTAATAAACTAAATAATTAAAATTAGAATTAGGATTTATTGTCACATGCATGGAAAGAATGCAGCGATTCAGACCATATCATGAAATTGGGACTTCTTTAAATGAAACAATAAGTTACATTTAATTTTTTGGATTTAATATTAAAATGAGGGGGACAGCCCTGAGTTTAAAAATGCTTTCTTTCCAGAAATGTTCTTTCCAGGAACCACCATTTGAAAGGTTCTTCAAGGAGAAAAGTGATGTTTATAAGGTTATAGTCATGTTGAACACTTAATATAAATTATTTTCAAATGTCTTAACAGTTAGGGAGGTTCCACTACCACGCACACTATGCAGAAAAATTTCCTTGATCATTCACAGCAGTGTTAATTATACTTCTAAACAAGAAGCGAAGCTTTAATATTATGACGGTGACCTGTACTAAACTAGTAACCTTTCACTTATTTGATTTTACCATTATTAAACAAACCCTTAATCTGAAAAGATCAAAACACAAAGAGACAGCTAATCAATGGCTGATGTTGTTTCAGGAGGTCCTAAGGGTCTGCTTACAAATTGAACAGAATTAAAGAAGAACACAGCTCATTAGGCTTTTTTCTTTTTCAGCTTTGAACATTTTTCTATTTTGTGTGGTTTTGTGTATTTGCAAAATGCTAATTGCTGTCTGTCCTGTCATTCACTCAGTAGCAGTAATGTTTCTTACTGAACTATTCCTTCACTGTTACGATGCATTATTTGCCATTTCACTAAGGCCAGTACCCTTGAAAATGGACAGACAAGAGCGGACCATGCCCACCTTGCTACAGCAAGCTTTCCGAATCAAAGAGGACATGGTAAGCAGCCTGCATGCCACCCAGGGGTCTGTCCAGATGGAAGCATCTGCTAGGAAACTTCTAGAAAGCCATGTCCAGACCATCACACACATTGTCAAACAGCTCAGCAAGGACATTCAGGTCAGTGGAATTTGAGGTTAATTGATTAATTCAACATTAATTTTTGTAAAGTAGCAGATATCAGAGCTCATATTGGTACCTAGCATCTAGTAGGTCATATTTCTTTTACATTTTTCAAGTTACAGTCGTGTGAAACATTTAGGACACCCCATTAAATATTCGGTTCTTTATTAAGAAATTTTCTAATATCAATGTCTAATCTTGTTTTTATTTATCTCTGTGAAAAAAAGATTTAATTGCAGCAAAAAATAACCTTGATTTATTCACTAAACAAAGGATAGCAACAAAAATGTGTACTGCTACTGAGGAAAAAGTTAGGACACCCTACCCCCTAGTAGCTAGGGTTACCCTCTTTGGCTGGACTTATAAGCTGCTACAATATTCTTTCTGAAGGCCTAAGAAAGCACTTTTGATCTCACCATGGTGTTCTCTCTCATCTCAACAGTCAGGAGCACACCAGACTAAATGTCTGTGGTTTAAATAGGGCAAACCTCCTTCAAAATGTTAAATAACAATGTGTATATAACACAAATAACACTTGTATGTGATTGGAAATAAAAGTGTCCCAATTTATTCCTCACCAGAAAACGCATTTTTGTAAAATTACATTTACAGTTTTAATTGTTTATTTGTATTACTTGAATCTTCCAGTATTATTCAAATTGAGATTAATATCTATATGGTCAACAATGTTACAAAAACACACAGGCTTTCATAGGGTATCCTAACTTTTTCACAGAACTGTATCAAATTAAAAAGGCTACTTTCTTCTAGACAAAAACGTAAAGTGGCTGCACTGACCAGGAAAACCTCATTAAACATAATTGAATTCGATCAGACGTTCACAGTTTGATACTACTTCACTGCTCATTGCCACCTGAAATTTAAGACATCCCAGACCAAGACTGGAAATGGCTCTGAACAAAAAGTGTAAAGTGGCTCGATCCATCAGTTTAATTATGCTGATTAAGTCCCACAGTTAACAGCATCTGGCTCACTCATCTTTACTCATTTCTCACATGTAAGCAAAAATTGTAATGATGTTCAATAAATGGCTGGAGGTTTTCTGAGAAGATGCCAATAGCACCATTTAGCTGACTGTTACAATGTGCAGGAACAGCACATAAAAAGAGGATATGTAAAATAAATCAATGCCCATTGGTCAGTTCTGGAAGAAAGAACTATTATCAGAAGAATGATAATGAACAGTAGATGAGAATACAGTAAACAATAAAAAAGGCTTCAGTGCTTCCAGTTTAGAAAAATAACACCTGCCTCTATCTGAGATTAAAACAAGTGCTCAGTTTGCATTTACAGTACATTCAGCTTTTAATAATAATAATAATAATAATAATAATAATAATAATGCATTTAATTTTTAAAGCACTTTACATATAAAATCTTTTCTTATCACACTCTGAATCTATTAGAGCTGTCACATTCAAAGCAGTCAAATCTTCTGGCAGACAAACCAGCATAATGTTGTTGGATATGATAAGTTCAGCTGTTGTAAAACGTACACCCAGGATTAAAAATCTTTGCAGTAACAAAACAGACACTGTTGTTCCAGCTCAGAATTATTGTTTTCAAAAAATCTAAAGTAATTACGTATTAGACATACATCTGTGGATGTTAAACTCATGTTTAACCATCAATAATGGGCTTAAATGTATTTTTTTTATCTTAAAAATAGTGATCAAATAACCTAGGTAATAGCAAGACATTATTATTACTTCAATCTAAATTGTTTATTGAATTTAAGACCATTCTGAATGACGTGATGGGATTCATTTTTAAAGTTTACAACATAAGGTATACAACATATATACACAGATCTGAAATGATATATTTGTGCATGCAGTCTTTGTAGCTACAGTGGTGCATTTGCAAAACAAATAACATACAATTATAAAATTTGTTCATGTATTGATTGGCAAAAGTGAATCTGTGATTTTATTATGTGGTGTGAATAACTGCAACTAAACATTTGCTGTAGCTGTTGATGAGTCCAGCACATTCAGTTTATGGGCAGATGTCTTGACATTTTCCTTTAGGATTCTCTGGTATGGTTCAGAATGCACTGCTCCATCAATGATGGCAAGCTGTTCAAGTCCAGAAGCAGCAAAAAAGGCCCAAACCAAAACACTCCCACCACCATGTTTTGCAGATGGGATAAAATTCTAATGTAGTGTTTTTCTTCCTACAAATTTAACACTCCTTGTATAAGTAAAAATACTCTATTTTGCCCATTTATCCACAAATTTAACAAGCTGTAGTGGCTTTCTCCTTGCTTCCCTGCCATACACCTCTTTACTGGTCTGAGTACTGAGTTCTGGACTCATGAACATCAACAAACACTACAATGAGAGAGGCATTCAGATATTCAGGAGCTAAACTGGGTCGATCACTTCTAAGTAGGCTAACAATGGTCTTAAATGGCCGTGTAACTTTTTCCAGCTGCATGAGCATCAACAACTCTTTTTTTTAGGTCCTCAGGCGCCTCCTTTGTTCAAGCCATGGTAAACATATATGTTTTATGTGGTTTAGGCTTTGGTGGATCCCTGTTCTTTAAACAAAACAGGGTTCCCAACTCACACCTCATTTTTATCTCATTAAATGAAAACACTAGTCACTAAACAGTCTTGTTGGTTTTCTTTTCCCCAATAAATTTTCATTTTCATTTGTTTAATTAGGTTTGTTTAATCAGCTTTAAGGTCTTGTTTAAAATGAGATCATATTAGGTCATATTCACAAATGTTGAATAAAATGAAGGGCTAACAAATTTTCAAGCACCAATTCACACAGAGCTTTAAAAATAAGTTTTTAATTGTTAATTCTTTTTGACCCTTTTACTTTTTAACTCTAAAGCTACTTTTTAAGCTAATGTATACAAATTAAATATACATGTGCTATGTCTGTTTTATGGATTAACATAATAAACATATTTGACTAAAAAGCATAATAAAACTATAAATTGATTACTCCAAGGTGTTTGTATTGTTCTTTGAGAGATACAATCTTGCATTTGCATTTTGTTTGTAGTCATAAGAAGTTACAGTTCTAGTAATTCAGGGTACACTTTTAATTTTTAGAATTTAAAAACAGAAGGCAGCTTAAAATGTTGCATGGATTCTGGCATTAAACTGAAAATGTTGCTGGAATGTGCTCAAAGAAATCAAAGACAAGTGAATAACCTCCTTTAATAGCTTCATGTTTTACCCACAATCTTAAATATTGAACGTAATATGTAAGTAATTTATAGTTTATAGTTTGCAATAACCTAAATAGTTGCCATTATCGTAGCCATGTATACAGCGACTGTCTCACACTCACTTATAACTAATAAATAATGAACCAGCTGTTACTCAAAGGTGCTGGAGAGCCAAATTGTCCAGAGAGACACTGTAACATCGGGGACAACACTTGCAGTTCAAAAGATGGACCACAAGAACTTAACCGGCATTGGAGACCTCCGGGGCAGAGTGGCAAGGTATCAGTCACAATAGGAAACAACAATGTCAGTCACACATACACACACACACTCCCTCTCCTTACTTCTTGCCTTTCTAATCCACCTACATCTTTGCAAGTAAAATGCGTCATTTGTTTTCAGTGTGTTGAAAGTTGTGTTGTGCAACTTCCACATTGAACAACCAGAAAGAACCACCTCTAAGTTTTTTCATTCTGGTGTCTGTGGTGGAATTCTAAAGGTTATACTGTATTATTTAAAAATTGAGTTATATGCCTTATGCAATGTCTGAAAACTTTTGATCTGCGTATATTGACTGATTTATTTTCTGAAATTAAATGATGCAAGTGCATTACTTTTATGTGGGGTTCTGAGGAAATGTTGTCTGTGTTATAATGGAATAAAACAAAAGTGTTTAGGTTCCTCAAACCCTGTTAGCTCGCTCGTATTGGTACAGGCCCTAAATTTGGCAAGATATTGGGGGGGGGGGGGGGGGGTTGCGAGCTAACAAGGTGTGACTGTACATAAAACCAGGGAAACTGATAAAACTGAATTTTTATCTTATCGTTTTTCAGAGCTATACATGTATGTGTGTGTGTGTGTGTGTGTGTGTGTGTGTGTGTGTGTGTGTGTGTGTGTGTGTGTGTGTGTGTGT
>JBBIGC010063996.1:0-10936 GCA_037576955.1 Lepidarchus adonis
GTTTGTTGACCTGTGGGGGCAGTAATGAGTCAGTCCAGACTGTAATGTTGTTTGTTGACCTGTGGGGGCAGTAATGAATCCATCCAGACTGTAATGTTGTGTGTTGACCTGTGGGGGCAGTAATGAATCTATCCAGACTGTAATGTTGTGTGTTGACCTGTGGGGCAGTAATAAGTCATGAGTGTTTCTGTAAGTTGTGGGTTTTAAGGTTCATCCTTTCATTTGATATTGATATATGGATCCCTTGTCTTTATTAGAGCTGAACCTTTACCTCCTTATGTTAAAGAACCTCCTGATACAGAGATGTATGCAGAGAAAACATTGCCCCCTATTGGATTCACCCTCTGACTGCTCAACATGTGTAGAAAATACGCATAATCAGAGTGTGTGAGCTATAAAGAAAGGTAAAGAATCATGGGACAGTTCTGGTCTTCCAGAATGTTAAATTATCAGCTTGAAAATGCAATAAAGACAATTTCTTTGTACTCATTGGAATTTTTGGAGAAATTGATGCCAAGAATAAGACAATGTTTTTTTTTAATGCTATCCGTATACACATCTGTCCTGAAAGCCTGTTTTGCATCTGATTAATTCCAACGATCAGTCAGCATTTAAACTAAGTTACATATTTCATTGCGTATACATTTCCACACATTTGTCTAAACCCTAATGATTTCGCCATCTAGACTGAAATTGTGCTGTTTTTAAGCTATAACTCAGCATCCTCTTAACATTACCAAAAATGCCAGTCATTAACTGCTCACGTATGTCTTTCATCAAGAGAACATTTCGCTTGGTTTTGCAGCCACAGGTGTGCTAATGAATCTCTGCTGGTCTACAGCTTCTCAATAGAGAATTGCAAGGCATTGTGGAAAAGCACTGCGCATCGATTGGGCTATAATAGAGACGGCGAGTGTGTCCGGCTGAGCCAAATGTCAGTGGCGCTCCAGTGGGCCCGGCACAATGGCAGCCTGTTTTTGTCCCATGGCGCGATTTCTCACTGACAGCCAGTAAACACAAAGCCATGTACCTCCGCATGCTCTTACTGTCGTGGTCTCCATAGAAACTAAAGAAAAAAGGAGGTAAAATCTTGTCTGACCTCTTAAGTCTCAATTTTGAGGTCAGACATTTGGGCAAGTACTGGACAAACGCTGAGCAGTCCCTTTCACACCAATCAGATTTCCCACTTTGGCATCTAAATTGATCACTGATTTCTGAAAAGCTGTGTATGTTGTGTGACTTTATCAGTTATGGGTCATGGGGAAGCTGAAGCCAATCCCAACTTTCTATGGGCCAGGTCAAGATTTCCCCCTGAACAGGAGGACAACCCATCACAGGGCAACACAGCAAACCATTCATACCCATGGATGGCAATTTAGAGTAGCCAGTCTACCTAAACCACAAGGCTTTGGACAGTGGGAGGAAACAGGATCCACAAGAACATGGGAAGAAGTTGACCACAAAAAAAGGATGTCATGGATCAAACCCAGGACCTTCTTGCTGTGAGGCGACAACGCAAACCACTGCACAACCATTAAATAAATCAATTCAAACACATACAACAGACACATACACAGTACATATCACTATTTTTAGGAGGGTGTATATTATAACCACCACTGCACTACTGGACAAATCATCATTGTCAAAACTGCTTTCCCTAACTCATGGCTATAATAGATGAGTCTGGTCTTGTGACATTTTCTTCTGTTGTCCAGGACTGGCTTGGACTCTCAGTGGTTCTTCTAGTAAATTTGCTTTAGTACTGCACACCATGCCTAAATCTTTGCCCACATGGCAAAATAATAAACAAAAACAACAAAACAAACAAGAAAAAAAACTCTGCCTTGACGTGTGCCCAAGAAAATTGGAAGAAGTTTCAAATTTCAATGGGACAAAGGTGGTCTTGACTACATATATTTACCTAAATGGTCTAACAAATAAAGTTATATCACATAAACTGTAGCAGCTAGCTAGACTGTTGTTTGCATTTCCTGCCCTCGGCATCAGTGGTCCCGAACCAACCAACATTTTGTACCGGGCTGTATAAAATATAAATACGATCTCAGTCTGTAGCATCTAAGTGTGTTAGAGACTCAAGTTTGCCGGTATTCTGAATGAAAGTCATGGCAGAAAACCCTGAGATCACCACAACAGCACTGAAAACATATTCTGAAAGGAACATTTACACATCACCATAGCAACCAGAGCGCATGAGGGGCAGAGGTGGACGTTACTCTGATCGTTGTTAGCGCATTTCAGGAAGACGCTGCTAATAAAGTTACATAATTACACAGTGGATTCACATTTATTATTATATTTACAAAATACCACAGTTTTTGTGTTGGTCGTATCATTTTATTTTGTTGTTTTTATCCACGACACCTTAAATGCTGGTCTGCGAAAATATTGTCTGACATTAAACCGGTCTGTGGCGTGAAAAAGGTTGGAGAGCGCTTCTCTACAGAATACATTGCCCTATCCAGCCAGGTCCTGGTCTACATGGGCAGGGTGTGTTTACATTGATCATAAATGAGAAGAGGATCGGACTGAAATATTTATCAGGTGGAGAAGTGCTCGGCGTGACCCGAGAGACTCGTGGCCAGTGACACTCCGCTTCAAACGTGTGTATTCAGTCATCCTTTCTTTCCGGCTCATGGGGCTTCATTGACCTAAAAGCTCATTCAGCCTCCTGAGGCTGAGCCCCGGGTCAAACACGGCTCTAGGCACTGACGAGAATACCGCATCTGCCGTCTTCTGCAATGGAAACTCTCATGTGCAGTGATTTCAAACATCAGAACATCAAACACCCTGTTTCAAACGGAATGTTTAAAAGCGTGTTGGAAATGCGATGGGTCTTCAGAGGGCTGATGTGTTGTGACAGGTGAAGATCAGAAGAGACTGTGGTGGTGCTCTGTGCAGATCGGCAAGTGGAACAGACTCTGGTGGCCTGTTCTTCTCTTGGTCAGACAGCATAGCCCGGTGGAGGCATAAGGCTCTTTCACGGTGGCCTACTCCCTGTGTGAAAAGCCTTAGTCTAGCTAGAGCCAATGGACCAGACCATTAGAGTAGTGCAGATTTATTCTGAAGCCTTCTGATCTTCTGAGTGAGTGTGTGCTAAATATAGATAAATGCATCTCTACTTGCATCAGCCTGCTGGCAGAGAAGGCACCAAACAAATCAGTTCTGCTCAGTGGTCAACGTGATGTATTAGACACAACCAAAGCTTTTTATCATTAGTTGATATTGGGATAAGTTCATAAAACATAAAATGGCAGAATATCACATTTACATGATTATCTATCACAGATGTGGTCGATAAGTCAATACATGTATTCTTCAGTTTAGGGTTTAAGCTTCAAGTATAACATAACTAACAAACACTAGAAGTCAAAAGTCACCCACATCGTTTTTGTAATCACATCTGGAAACCTACTCCAACCACATCCAGATGCATGATGTAGCATGGTTGCTACTCCAGCCTAAGCATCATGGCAGTAAATGGGAACCAATCCATCTATTTTATTCATTTTTTAATTTTTATGGGGAAGCTGGAGCCAATCCCAGCTGACTATAGGCCAGGGCAGGACAGGATGCCAACCTACAACAACACAGAGACAGCCATTCACACGCAGAGATTGTGCACTGGGATTGAACCCAGAACCTTCTTGCTGTGAGGCGACATTGCTAACAACTTCACTTTTGACCTCATTCTGACCCAACATTGCTTGTGCTTGGGTACGTGCGGACTACCAGCATTAGCAGTGGCGCTAACTGCTCTGTCTTGTTGACAGTGATGACAGGGTGTGTGCTCCAGCGAGCAGACGTTGAATTTAAGCCGTTAAACGGGTTGTTTATGTTTTCCCTGCCTCATAATGGAGCGCGCCATTCTAAGGCAGCTGGATTTAGAGAAGCAGCAAGTCCGGCTTTGCATCCCGCGGGAAGAAGGGGGCGGGGCTGAGGGGGGAATAAGAAAGAGACATGGGGAATGAGAGGAACGAGTCAGTCATGCATGAAAAAACCCCTGCGGAAGCCTGGGACACAGCAGAGTGTGTACCGTGCTGACTGCGGGAAAACAGTGTGTGTGTGGGGGGGAGGAGAGGTGGCTTATGGGGAAGAGTCAACCTGCCCAGCCTCCACAGAGCACGGGAGTAAACAAAGCTCCATTATCCTCTCCTCCGCACTGTCCGCAGCCTCTCAGCCCGGTCCTGCCGGCTAATCAGAGTAGATCTGCAGCAGTTATTTTTCATCAGGATGAGGCGAGGGCTCGAATTTTAATAAGGCCCAGCGGCAGAGCCGGTGATGAAGTAAGTGGCTATTTCAGCTGGACTGAAGTGGCCGCTGTTTTGTTTTAAAGCTGTGCCGATACCCCTGGCTCCTCAGTGAGAGTCATTGACTTTGATTATTTATTGTTAATGCATGGCATTAGAATAAATTATTAGCAAAATATGAACTCGTTTGACTTTTTCACTTTAGCTCCAGAGAGACAATAGCTGCCATAGCTGTAGAAAGTTCTACGTTGCCTACCTTCCCCCTGGTTTCTATTCTGCAGAGTCTAATAAGTTGGTGCAGGAATTAAATACATTCCAGGTTCAAAGACAGCAGCTGTGGCAAAAGAACACGCAATACTGAGACTTTTCCTATAACAGCTGTATTATTGCATCACTTTGACAATCTATCCATTGCCGCCTCTGATTATCTAGTGAAGCTCCTCCACTCCTCCATATGTCTATTGAGGGTAGACTCCTTACAGTTCCAAGATTTTAATTGGGCATCATGGAAAGTTGCTCCTTGAGTGCCATAGGCCCAAAATGGTTGAATTTACTCCCCCAGACCTTTCACAGTGCTCATAATAACTCATCTAATGCTCTTTATGATGTTTTCATCCATCCTCCAGCACCATTGGTGGTAGCTGGCAGGACAATAGCTTTCCTGTGTAGATACTGTCTTGTGATTAGAGCAGTGATGCTGTGTCCATTGTGGTTTGACTCCTCTTGTTGAGGTGTTTTTTTATTTTTTATTATTAAAAACGGCATTATTTTATACAGCCTTTAGCTAAACTGTTTATAACAACATTTTTTACATTCTTTCTTTTTTACTTTCTTTTATCAGTATCTTTTATGTTTTTTTCTTAATATATTTTAATTCTATTTTATGTTCTATGCTTGTTTTATGCTTGTATTGCTTTTCTTTATGCATATTTATTAATTTTATCTCCATTATTTGACGCCTTTTTTTCGCCTCTTCACTTTCCATTTATCCTTGTAAAGCACATTGAATGACCATGTGTATGATAATGTGCTATAAATAAACTTGCCTTGCCTAGCCAGTCATAAACATAGATGCTTCTTAAATTAATCTGATGATTATGATGATGATGATGATGATTATTATTATTATTATTATTATTATTATTATTATTATTATTATGAAATTATTATTATTTTGAATATAGTGACATTAATTTCAATATCACACTGTTTTACAAAAATATCCCAGTAACATTATATTTGGTGATATTTATTTTTGAATGACCACATTTTCTGTAAAAGAGGGCTGCCCAAAATGTAGCTCATTAAAAAATAACTCTATTCTCTCAGCCAATTAGAAAACAAACATATTTTTATACTATATATGTACAATAACTCTATACGATATGATTTGCTAAACAATACTCCTTTTAAAACTGTATTTCAAAAATATTATATTCATTATCCAAGCCAATTATTCCTACCACGGTCATAGGGGACTGCTGGAGCCAATCCCAGTGATCATAGGCAAGGGAAGGCAAGTTTATTTTTGTAGCACATTATCATACACAGAGGTCATTAAATGTGTGTTACAAAGATAAAATAAACATGATAAAAAAGTAAGGAAAGCAATAAAATTTGAAAATAGAATCAAGTCAATCAAATTAAACCAAAGTAAAGAAAATGTTGTAAAATAAAACAGATAAAAGTGCATGATTTATGTGCAAACATTACAGAGATAAAAGTAGAGCCTCTGATTAAATTAAGGAAGTGGAGGATGAGGAGGTTATTATTTTATTTATACATACCTGGCAACAGTTGGGACAGTGGGCAGCAAAATAACTAAGTGCCATTTCACCCTGTTTAGATTCAGCACTGGGCATCATTACTGACTGGCTTCTGCTGATGCCTGGGAGCCAGTCTATGACACTAAGGCCTGTAGTAATGTAGCAAAGATGGGTTGCTAGTCCATCTCAGACCAACACATCCACCCACACAATCACACTTACTGGCAATTTAGCACTCCCAGTTCACCTCAGGTACAAACCTGAGCTTTCATTGGAAAATTGGGATGAACTCAACTTCACATTTAACACATCTATTCAACTAAACATTGAGATGAGTTCAAAACGTAACTTTAAGCCTAGATTAATCAATTAATAACAGCAATTTATAATAATAAACAATATACAGTCAAACCCTGTTAGCTTGCCTCTCCTCTCATCCATATTATTTACCCTGTTAAGCCGCCAACCTTGCAGAGTGTCAGGTGTATGCATTTCTCCATCTATAGCTTGCCAAACTTGGGTCTGTGTTAGAGCTATAGCCTACAATGCAGCCAGATGTGCTTGTTCTGTAGGTCTGCTGCTCCTGCTGCTGTTGGTGGGTAGGCAACAATATCGTACAATGGACCAATCACTGATGCAGCTTCTGTCTGGTTTTTGTCTGGACCATCAATCAACACAAGGAGCCACACTGTTTAACTGATGGCTGGTTGGTTGGTCAGGCTCGAGTACAACCAGTTTTTATTCTGAACTTGTGTACAAGTTTGTGAATTAGACCCAAAATATCAGGGAACTGAACCAAATCTGACTGGTGAGCAAAAAAAATGAAATTTGCATCTCTCATGGCAATAGCTGGACAAAGATGCAGCAGGATATCACTGACATTTTTACTGCTCGATTTCATCAGCCCGTCGCCTGGTGGCAACATTCAGCTAAAATGGCGGAAAGTCTCAAGTGAGTAAAAGCGCTTGTGCCTGAGGAAGCATGCTAATCTTGAAGCAGCGCTTAAAATTTGATTTTCTCTGCTAGATTGCAAAATGTGACCATTGCTGATGCTGTCTAACATGAAAAAGCCAAACAGTTTGGAGCTGAATTAGGATTTGAATGATTTTCAGTACTCAAGCGGTTGGCTGTGTTGTTTCAAGTCCAGGCACAGCGTAGTGAGTCAAGTCATTTGTGGTGAAAGTGCAGGGGTTTTCACATTTTAATCCATTTTGATAGCTCGCCAACCCCACCTCTCACCAAATTGAGGGCCTGGACCAATAGGGTCGAGCTAACAGGGTTTGATTGTAGCAGAAACAAAGTATTTTTCATCATTCTCATGTTAGCTGTTCCACTGTGCTAAATAATAAGTTTTTCAGTTTTTCACACAATTAATCACTCACTCCATGAGTACTAATAATAGAATGATGCTCTTGGATGCCCTCTCCATCCTGCTGAAGGTGTGGCAGACAGGTCTTTGAGGTGGTGCTGTAGTCTAGTTTCGACATGCACAGAGTGGGCTTGCTGAGGAATGGTTGTTGGCAATGGCAGTTGTGGTGGTGGGGGCTGATGTAGTGTGTGCAACATAAATTCATAAATTAGCTATGATCCGGCAGCATTTGGATTGATTTAGCCAACCGTGTCTGAGTGGCGCATCGTCGCCTCTTCCCCAGAGAGAGTGGAGAGGGATTGGAGCTCCACGGCGGCTGCCCCGTGCACACCGCATCTCTAGCGGGACATTTACATCCATGCAAACCACCAGCGCAGGCAATTAAGGAGTTTAGTTTTATCTGTGATGCTGAAGGCATTATGGTGCTGAGCTGGAGACGAGCAGAGGGCTCCTGGGGGTGATTTTAGCGCGATGCTCACCATGATGGCTGTTGAATACTGACAAGTTGAAACGGTCCCAGTCCCACGCTATAGGCCTCTGGAATATGCTCCTTGCATGTGGGAGACAGGGACCATGTCCAATTAAGCGTGGTGTGTGTTTGTTTGTTCTTTTTTTAATCTTAGGGAGGTACTTGTTGACATGGCAGTGAATAAACGATGCCGTTTGAGCAACTCACATATCCTCTCTTGACGATGCAAGAACATTAGGCAGATCATAGCGGTGACATCAGACCCTGGGAGGGCCCCAGTTCCTGTCTGTGCACCAAAACCCAAATAAATGGTGCTGACCTTGTCGCCTGACATAGAAGATGTTATGAAAGAAGACACCTTTTATATAAGTTGCTAGTGTTGCCTTTAGAAAGACAGCTGTGGCATCCACAGTGGCCCAGACAAACTCACTGACCTCCTCCCTCCCGCACTCTCTCTCGACTCGCCCACCTCACTGACAACGGATTAGCATGCTGGCCGAGACAGCAGGTCAGGGAGGAGGTGTGAAAGGAGCTTCCGATTAGACAACAGTATGGGGGTATATGATGAAACCACAGGGGACACAACAGACGGGAAAGCAAGGGCAACATGCAAACTTTACAGATAGAAAACAGTAGCGATGGCTAATAACCTTCCCATGGAATCTTTCAGGGGCTATTAGTTAGCAGAGGTACCAATGGCTTCTCTGTAGTAAATTGGCACTGATATGGAAAATATGAAATACTTTGTTGTGGCCCATCATCCTTTTTAAAATATACACTGCTATTTTAAACGCCATTACAGTGAAAATCTAGCAAGCTTAGCAAACAAAAGACTAGAGAGCTAGTTGTCTTTAATGATGCAAGCAAGTCAGCATGACTGTCTTAATTAGCCTTTTTTATGTCTTCAAATAGTTATTAAGACAAGAAACCTAGTTGTAGGTTAGCTAAACAGCTAGCTAGTTATGAGAGATCTGTTCAAATGGCCTTGGTCACAAAAATGTGAGGTTAGCTGACAAGTAATCCAGTAATCTGCCAAAATTAGCACTTTTCTGGTTACTTGTTGCTAAATATTCAGCAACACAAAACAATTTATCAAGTTTTTCTGAAACTGGATCTGGATTAGCAAATTTTATGCTAACTTTACAAAATAATTACTAGCACAAAATAACCTAGCTTTTTCTAGGTTAGCTATTTATCATCAAGTGGACAGAATAAGCATATGCAAAATAAAATATAAATAAATGTGTTCAAAATAATAGGCCTTAGCAAAAATATTCAGAAACCCTATGTGTGTGCGCTTTACTGGCAAGTAATCTAGTTATCCTGAAATTGTCAGAATGAGCACTTTTGTTATAACATGTTGCTAAATATCTACTACCACAATACAAAACTCTAGGTTAGCTAACTAGTTAGCTAGTTAGTCCAAAACTGTCCAGATTAGCATGTTTAATGCTAACGTGAAAATAATAAGCATTAACCCAAAAATCCAAGCCCTTGCCTAAAATGCACAGAATTAGCACTTGTTGAAACTTTGAAATATTATTTTTAACACAGGAAATTCTAAGTTAGCTTCATGGTTAGCGAGTTATGATGGCAAACATATTCAGGAACACTATGCTTGTGAGGTTAGCTGGCATGTGCTAGCTTAGTAATTTATTGTCCGAATAAATGACTTGAAACTAAATATTCATTAACATAACTGTAGGTTAGCTAACTAGTTAGCTTTTTATTCAGAAACTGCCCAGATTAGCGCTTCAAATAATTTAATTTATTCAAACAAGGAACCTAACATGGGACAATAAAGGATTATCTTATCTTATCTTATCTTATCTTAGCTAGTTATTGTAAACCTGACTGAATTAGTACATGAACTTGTTAATACATATCCTTTGACAAAGCAAAGCTTGCCAGGTTAGCTAGTTATTTTATTATTATGAAACAACAAATAACTATAAATATTAGTTTACGCAGAAAGGCCCTGTCTGGCACTTTTCATGCCAACTTGTCAATCAAAAAATATTAATTAACAAAACATACCAACAACACTTTCCAGGTAAGTTGCAGCAGTTATTGTTTTCATCATGTATTTTCACTTTCAGTAAATTAGATAAGTTCATGTTAGTGCTAGACACCTTCTGACACCTTCTCACCTTCACTGTCCTTAAAACTGCTTTTGTATGTGTGTACTTTTCATGAGGCTACTTTAAATACAATGTAATAATTAATGTATTATTATTATTATTGTTATTATTATAATAAATACTACTACTAGTACTAATAATAATACATTAATTTGAGCATGATGCCTCAAGAGAGAAGCAAAGATGGAAGGGTTAAGCAAGATGAACAGGAGAACACTGATAATAGCAGTGGACTTCAGGTTTTTCTGCTGCTGTTGTTGTTGTTTTGGAAGAAACGTGCTGTTCTCCAGGAAGCACCAAGCACTGGCATGCTTCTCTTTCCCCCCGGCCACCACAGCTGTTTCCTCCCATCAACCCCTGCAGGAGGCCGCGCGCCACTCCCGCCTGGCTTGTTGCATTGCAGCTCGCTTCCAGCTCAGCGGGAAACACATACACAGATCTTCACATTGTTCAGAAGGGGAAAGTACTGTCATTCCTCCACAGTGAAGTAAGCTTTGGGTGGGAGATAGCCAAAAGGAAAACATTTCAGACTTGAGTCAACATCATGGGGGATGGCACTGACCTTTCAGCCTCTCGAAACTTCTGGATCCTGCAGCTAATATTAATAACTCGGTAACAAATGCAGAAAGTTACTTTACAGCACATGACCAATAGAGAATGTAAACTTAATGCAAACATGTAATTTAGGATGCGATCATGTGTATGTAAGTGCATCATTACATTCCCAGAAGACAGCAATAGCCCTCAGCTTCTAAGGGTTAATATTCTGGGCTGTTTCATGCATCATGCTTTCAGTGCAGTAGAAAGAAAGCTGTGTTTACCCAATGCTCGCTTTGCATGACTGTGTTTTGGTATTTCTCCTCCGTATCTCGAACACTTTCCAAACTCTTCCGCGGGGGGGGGGGGGGGGGGGGGGGGGG
>JBBIGC010064016.1:0-10935 GCA_037576955.1 Lepidarchus adonis
TAAGCATTTCTCCAAAAGCTCCAACAGCATCGCGTCACCCTGCACATCAGAGAGAGTGTTGCCCCGCCCTAATCACTGCCCCGTTGTGATGTCATTCAACTGCTTTTGTATATAGAACTGCCAAAACCACAGCTCTTCTCTTCAGCCCAGTCGAAGCTCCATCTGTCTCCAGCGTCTGAACCACTGCTAAATAAAATAAAAAAAATAAAAATAAAAAAAAAGCTGTTGTTGTTCTTTTCATTATTTCTTCTTTGCCATGTCTGATCTGATCTGTTGGACAGGATAAACATAGTGGGAGTTTGAGGTGAGCATGGGTGGGTTTTTTCCACTTCTGTTTTGGAATTACCCACCTACACGACTGATCATTACGACAGGTCAGGTCAGGTCAGGTTGCATCGCGTCACATCACGTCACGTCACATCCTGACCTAATGTATCGTAACGTAACCCCTGACCTAACATAACATAACGTAACGTAACCCCTGACATAACATAACGTAACAATACCCCTGACCTAATATAACCTAACATAGCCTGACCTGACCTAATGTAACCTGACCAAACCAGACCTGACCTGATCCGACGGGGAGGATGTCGGTTAGGCCTGGTAGACCCAAACGTATTGTGAGCGTCTGCTGGGAATGTCTGTCAGGACAAGCCTTAACTCTCACCTCCGGCAAAGCTTTAACCACATCCCGAGGAAGATGGGGGACATTGAGTCAGAATGGACTATGTTCCATGCCTCCATTGTTGAGGCGGCTGACCGGCGCTGTGGTGCAATGTGGTCGGTGCCTGTCGTGGTGGCAAGTCCCAAACTCGTTTGTGGACACTGCCGGTGAGGGATGCCATCAAACTGAAGAGTCCTATCGGGCCTTCTAACCCTAACCCTAACCCTCGACTCGGGACATTGTGGATTACTTCAATAACCTCCTTAATTCCACCATCATGCATTCTGATGAGGAAACCGAGCTTGGGGACATGGAGGTGTACTCTTCTATCTCTGGGGCCGAGGTCGCCGAGGTGGTCAAAAAGCTCCTTGGTGGCAGGGAGCCAGGGGTGGATGAGAACCACCTAGGATTCCTTAAGGTTCTGGATGTTGTCGGGCTGTCATGGTTGTGATGTTGCGAGTGTCGACAGGTTTTCCTTCCTTCAGAATGACGCTGGATCACCAACTAATTAAAAAGATTTATTAAGAACAGACAGAAAGAGATGGAGAGAGCTTTACAAGTTACAGTGAGGTTGTAGCAGAGATTTTTTCCTTGATGTAGGCGCCCCAAGGCAAAGTTATGAGAATTAAGAGAAGCAGAGATGGAACCCAGTCCAACAGAGGTTCTGTTAAGACTGAGCACACACAGGATTTGGTCAAGACCATCTTATACCAGTTGGTCAACTGTCTCCAAAGTTAAAGGTTCCTTTGATCTCGTTGTTATGTTACTGTAGTCTAGTGGAAGTTGACAGTCTTGTGATGAGATGTCTGTGTTGTGACAATAGAGTCATTTCTTTGATATTCATAACCTTTTGTTGTTATTAAAATAAATGCAAGTATGCCATTGTAAGGCAAGGCAATTTCCTTTACATAACATATTATCATACATTGATCATTTACAAAGATAAAGATTACAGGAAATAAAAATAGATTAAAACAATCCACAACATTTAAAGAAAATAAAGCTTTGGAAATCAAATATGTTGGAAAAGAAGAAATAAGCAAGAGAAAAGCAAAAATATATAATTAAAAATAAATAAATGAATAAACTACAATAAAATAATATGCAAATACATAAAAGCAATAATCTGATTATTATCTATTATAGATTTGACTTGATAACTGAAGCTGAGTTCATCATCCATGATTATACCAAGACTTTTAGCATGGATAGTGTTCCGTTAAGCCCTAGATTCCAAATAGACACCAGAATGATCTCTGCCTTGTCTTTATTTAACTGAAAGAAATTATGTTGCATCCAGCTGTTTAATTTTTCAAGGCACAGACAAAGTGAGTCAGTAGGACTAATGTCATTTGGTAAAATAGCTGGATAGATCTGGGTGTCATCTGTCTAGCTGTGGTAGGCCACTTGTACTATTTAAGTATTTGACTGAGAGGAAGTATGTACAAATTGAACAGAAGAGGCACGAGGATGGTTCCTGTGGGACTCCATAAGGCAAAGCAGTTTTCACTGATTTGTAAGTGTCAATAGATACAAAATAACTCCTGACTTCTAGGTAAATTGTGGACAATACCTGAAAGCCCTACCCAATTTTCTAGTCTGTCTAGAAATATTCTGTGATCAACAGTGTCAAAGAGGCATAGTAGCACCAGCACTGTTGTCTTACCTGCATCTGTATTCAGATGAATGTCATTTAATATATTTGAGAGCTGTTTTCTGAAAGTCGTCAAAGATGCTATTTTGATTTAAGTAAGCAGAAATCTGATTATAAACTACTTTCTCAATAGCTTTCACTATAAAAAGAAGATTAGAAATAAGCATATAATTGTTAAGTGTGGAGGGATCCTTTTAAGGAGTGACTTAATGACAGCTGTCTTAAGTGCTGTTGGAAATGAGGAGAAAACCATTAACAATTTGCAAGATATTGGATGCAATGCAGCTATAAACACTTTTTAGTTAGTGAGCAAAGTATCACCACAATTGTGCTGCTTAAGCTGCAGCACAATTTCTTCAATTCCGAATAAAATACATGTAATTGAAGCATTGCATAACCATTATGTTTTGTTTTTCTAGTTAGTTTTTAAAGTTAATGAGATTCAATAGAAACGTTTAATTAGTGATTTAATGACTTCCTGTTTCCCTTGAGTATAAATAGGATGTGAAAGAAGCCTGTTGCTCTTATCCACTCTTCAACATGGGAACGTAAGGTAGATGTGTTTCGACCCTCAAGTTATGTAATGGCTACAAGAAAGTAGCTACTTGCCTAAAGCTGCCTGTAACTATAGTCAGAGGAATAATAAAGAAGTTTAAAACAACTGGAGCAGTGACGAACAAGACTAGATGAGGATCCAGGTTTATCCTGCCACCACACACAGTTACGAGGATTGTAAGAAAAGTAAAAAATTCTCCAAAACTTGCTGTATCAAAGAGAGCTATCTTAGGTTCTCAAGATCTCCATGGCATCCATAAAACATCATCTATAACAACAAACAGCTGTTTGGGAGACATGCAAGGAAAAAGCCTTTTCTCACCAACAATCACAAACATAATTGTCTGCAGTTTGCTAAGCAGTACTGTGACTTCAACTGGGACAGTGTGCTTTTGTTAGATGAGACCAAAATTGAGCTTTTTGGCAACAAACATTCTAAGTGGGTCTGGTGTAAATCCAAAGATGAGTTTGCAAAAAATCACCTAATACCCACTGTAAAGTGTTGTGGAGGATCTGTGATGCTGTGGGGCCCTGGGAATCTTGGTAAAGTACAATGCATCATGAACTCCTTGAAATTGCAGGACATTTTAAATTAAAATTTGGTGGCCTCTGCCAGAAAGCAGACGAAGGGTCAGCATTGGGCTTTCTAGCAGGACAATGACCATACATATATAGCAAAATCCACACATAAATGGCTCAGCAGACACAAAATTAAACCTTTCCTATGGCCAACTCAGTCCCCAGACCTCAACACCATTGAAAACTTGTGTGGAGAGCTTAAAAGGAGAGTGCATAAGGACTTGATCTAGAAAGACTGTGCAAAGAGTTATGGTCAAAAATCCCTGTCTCTGTATTCTCCATCCTTATGAAACATTGTAGGAGAAGATTAAGTGCTGTCTTGTTGGCAAATGTTTAAGAAGTATTAACAGCAGCGGTGCCAATAATTGTGGCACACATTATTTAAAAAAAAAAATTATGTGGGATTTTTCCCCCAGTTAATACATATACTTCAATTAAGGGTTGGATTTTTCTCTTTTTTGTATTGTGAGTCTGTATTTTAAAAAAAGAAGTTAGAATCCTAAGAATACATCTTAACAAGTGGTGCCAATAACTGTGAAGGGCGTTGTAGTCAGTGCTAGAATGTGTGATCTCGCCAAAACATCTCAGTAACATATAATAATCAATTATACTGTATTAATCCCTGAGAGGAAATTCATCTCAAATACACACCAGGAGCAATGAGTTGCCACTGAAGGAGCACCTGGGGAACAGTAGGGTTTAGGTGCTTTGCTCAATTAGTCCCATGACCCTTCGGTCACAAACCCAGTTCTCTTACCATTAGACTATGGCTGCCCTACAAACAGAGTTAGTGATCACCTGAACAGGGACTTGGTTTGAAAAGGACCCTCAGATTAAAAGTGATGCTGATGCTCTGATGATTTAAAGTGGACACTATTTATAAAGAGTCTAGGTGTTATAGTTATTTGGTACTTTCTCCGCGGATACCAACAACAAATTCTTTTTCATGCCTGGTGGATATTAATTGGATTTGCATAAAAACTAAAGGCTGCTTCTCCAGTCTTTTTTCATTCATTTTATGGATCTTCAGTAAAGCAGTGTTTGCTGATCTTAAGACTGATTTGGGGTGTATTTCACCAGACTATAACGTGTGCAGGTCCTTATCAGGATTGGTACAGGCAGCAGAATGTGACAGGATCATTGGTATCTCAACAGAGTAACTCATCACATGAAGGGAGGGAAGGAGAGAGAGAGAGAGAGAGAGAGAGAGAGAGCGCCCTTGTTTTTTAGAAGAAAATATTTAAAGTTTGTCTGTACACTGTGTAAATACGAACCATATACATAATTAATCAGCCAAAGTTAATGCTTTATACTGACATAAAGATAGGTTACTATGACGATTCCATAGTTCTCAGGTAAAAACTACCTTTGTACATTCTGTTGGTTCTGATTTGTGTCCCCCAATCTGGAGTCTTTTTTTTGCCGAAAAGTGTGCTGAGACTGATTTGCAGTGTATAAAAATATCAAGCTAGCATGTTTCTGTTTTCAATCATTGGTAGTTCTAAAGTGTAATTAGATAAGAACCAATCACAGCTGGCTTTGTTCAGTAATGTACATGTTGCATTTTAGCTTTACACACCCACTGGATCAGCCTCTGAGTGGCCACGCAGCTACAGTCTGGAAAGGGGAGATTTTCATCTCAGGAGGGTTTAACTGCAAATACCAGTGCCTGGTCTCCATGTTGCTCTACCACCCAGAGCAAGGCACAACATACCTGGCCGACATGACGCACGACCGGGCCCTGCACTGCATGGAGACCCTGGCCAACTGCTTCTATGTGGCTGGAGGTTCGTGCAACCTGAGGAATTTCTACACTGATCAGCTAGCATGCGAAAGCTACAACCCTATAACTGACTCTTGGACTATGTTCACTCCCCTGCCTCTGTCCCATGTGGGCGGGGCATCTGCTGTCCTGGAGGAGAAGGTGTATGTTCTGGGAGGTTACTCCCAGGAAGATTACAGTGAGGCCAGGCTGGTGCATCGCTATGACCCCGTCACTCAACGCTGGGAGAACATGGGAAAGCTGGCGGGACCAGTCACAGATATACGGGCTTGCTTACTCCACTTGCCTGCAGAACTGAGAAAGTGAGAGGGACAATATTGTCCAAATGGTAATGGTTCATTAAAGGAATGTTGATAAGAATTAGAGTTTTGGGAAATGATAAACCATAATTACATGTTTCAGATGTAAGCTAATGCTTGGATAGCAGATTAAATGGTGGTCAATACCATTAATCAGACAAAATTAGTTGCATATGCAGAGATGGGGTAATATAGATATTGAAAGAGGCCTTTTTTTACTTTTCACATCAACAGTCACACACTTGCGGATTTACATAAGGCGACTAGGGTAGTCTTCATAGAATCATCAGACTATTATAATAATTAATTATTACAAATGTACAGAGATATGTTGCCTTTGTTTTTGTTACTAATAATGATATTGTCTAACCATAATACATGCTCTCTGCTATTCTCCTTGTCTTCCCCCCCATTGTTTCTTTCTCTCTTTCTTTTCTCTTTTGTTGGTTGTATGTTTCTGTTATGTGTTTGTCTCTGTTTGATGTGTTTGTCTCTGCCTGACCACTCTGTTGCTGGAGATTTATTAATAAAGTCTATTTGACAAAAGGGGGAACAACTAAAACTCCCACTAGTTTAGAAAGAATATCTTAGATTCCCCCTCTTGTAGAGCAAAACTGCAATGACACTCCAGGCATCAGAATTACCATGCTGTCAGGACAGGACAAATTTTACAAAAAAAAACACAAAAAAATGAATTTTTTTTACTTCACTACATTTCTATTAAGGTTCTCGTTTCTCATTACTTTCAGTTCTGATAGTGGGTGCTGTTGTCTCACTTTTCTAAAACGTGATTGGATTTTTAGCAGATGACAGACAGCATATCAGAAGTCATTGGTAGTGTTATGTCACGCCTGTTTGCTGTAACACTTCAACACCTATAATTCTCAATCACGGTCAATCAGTGGTGGGAGAATGGAAGCTTAATGCTCGCACCCTTGGCCATATTTATAGTCAATGTCTAAGTTCATTGAAAAGAGAAAAAATTCATGAAAACATGAAAAACTCGCTGTCTAATCTACAGAAGCATATTTAGGTATGTAAACGGTTTATTAACTACAATTGAAAGTTTGCAGTGAAGTTGTGCACATTTTTAGATCTCAATATATAATATTACTGTTACTGTGTGCAGGACAGCCAGTGGAATCACTTTCTGTGGGTTTGCTTGCCCAGTCCGCTGCTAGGCTTATCTACTAACTAACACTAATGATGGCATGTAAAATGGCGCTACTACAAAAATGTACTTTTAACACTGAAGTATTTTTGGAGGCAAGTATTTTAGTACTTTTACTTTTTTTTATTTGAATATATGACTTTCACTTGTATTGGAGTAACACCAGTGATATTTGTACTTTCACTTAAGTAATGAAGTTAGGTACTTTGCCAACCTCTGGGTATTGCTTCTGTTAATCAGTCCCATCCGAATTCACCATGTTGGTCATTTTTATAAACTGCAGCTTCTCACAACAGTAAAGACTCCAGCACTTTTTACCTACTATAAAATGCATGATCTCAGGTCACATTATTCGCTTACAGTGTCAATAAAATGCTGTGAATAAGGCCATTCAAAGAAGCATTTACCAATCTCTAGTTCAAATCAAGCAAATGTTTATTGTACATCATATACTATAAGACAAAAGGTAAAAACATATGATTGGTGTGCTGATTTGTACTGTTTTACTAGATTTATGACATTCATTCAAAACAGCTACATAAAAGTGGCAGGATTTTAGACAGGAAGTAGTCACAAGGATATGCAATAGGAATTCATCTTTGGAATCTGACAAAACAGGTTATTCTTCACCAGTCCTTCCTTGCCTCATGTTTGGTAGATCCTAACTACTGCAGACTTGAAGCTCTCCATAAGACCTGCTGTTCTAGAGATGCTCTGATTCTCTGTAATGTCATCCAGCCATTACAAGATGGCCCTTGTCACAATGGCTCTTGCAACAACTTGCAAGAACTGACTGATCTCTTAATATAGGCTTAGTATGTTCTACCTTAATGTAGACGTAGTATGTTGTGTATGTTCTGCCTTAATGTAGGCGTAGTATGGTGTATACGTTCTGCCTTATTATAGGCCTAGTATAGTGTATATGTTCTGCATTGTTATAGGCCTAGTATGGTGTATACGTTCTGCATTATTATAGGTCTAGCATTGTGTATACGTTCTGCCTTATTATAGGCCTAGTATGGTGTATATGTTCTGCATTATTATAGGCCTAGTATGGTGTATATGTTCTGCATTATTATAAGCCTAGTATGGTGTATACGTTCTGCCTTATTATAGGCCTAGTATGGTGTATACGTTCTGCTTTATTATAGGCCTAGTATGGTGTATACTTTCTGCCTTATTATAGGCCTTGTATGGTGTATACGTTCTGCCTTATTATAGGCCTAGTATGGTGTATACGTTCTGCATTATTATTGGCCTAGTATGGTGTATACGGTCTGCATTATTATAGGCCTAGTATGATGTGTATTTTTTTAACTATATTACTAGTATTGTATTTATGTTTTGCCTTATTATATTTAACACCTGAGACCTTGTAACACTTACAAGTCACATGACACTTGAATGGGAAAATGGCAAATTGGGCACCTTTCAAAATTTTCACTTAGGGGTGTACTCACTTTTGTTGTCAGCAGTTTAGACATTAATGGTTGTCTTGAGTTATTTTGAGGGGCAGTAAATTTACACTGTTATACAAGCTGTAAACTGATTACTTAACTTAACATCTTCAGTGTTGTCCCATGAAAAGATATAATAAAATATTTATAAAAACAAAGAGGGGTGTATTCACTTTTGTGAGATGTGTACTGTTAAGCTTTTTAGGACTATATCTATTATAATCCATAAATTCTTATACAGTTTCTACTCTGAAGCATTCTGAACTGGATCGGAAGGCCACCTCCTCAGGCTGAAGGTAAATAACATCCATTTTCCTCGCAGCAGGAAGGACTTTTAACTTGCGTGATGTGTTGACATAACTAATCTAGTATTGACTAAACTAATCTATCTAAATAATGATTTTCCTCACAAAGCATTTTGATATTAAAAATATAAGAATCTTTACTCACAGGGCAGGTTCTTGAGCAGGTACATTTAAACTTGAACAACCATCATATGAAACCAAAGTTTTCCCCTGAAGAGCCTGCAGCGTTGGGTGAGAGTCCGCATGACTGCGTGTCATTACCAGACAGACTCACCAAGTCCCCCCAACTGGCCTGGGCATTTTATAGAGAAAAAACACCTCTGTTTTGACTAGTGATGACACGTCACGCATGTGTCAGCAAAATGAAGTCATCTACATCCCAACAACAAATGCCAGACTTGCCTCTAGCCTTGCGATGTTAGCCTAGCCACTGCTAGCCACCTGTGCCTATAAACAAACAAAGTTTTGTTTTGAACATCAGTGTAGACCTAACCCTAACCCTAACCCTAACCTTGGTAGGAACCAAGGCTCAGAAGGGGAACCCATCCTCCTCTGGTCGACACAGAAGAAAAACAAACCTAAAGCATGATACTATCACCATGAATGCTATAATAGAACTATAGGAATGCTGGCAAAAAATCTAATCCCAAACTTGGTCTTATCAGACAGAGAACACATTTTCCCACATTTTTGGGTGACTTTTTGTTTGTTTCTTTGTTTTTACTAATTGTAGCATGATTAATGTAGCTTGGAGTGCATTAATATACCTACAAACAGATTTGAATTTTTGCCAGATGGGTCTTAGGTTACATGATCACCTAAATATCTACTGGACTAGACACAGCTGCTTAGACACTCAAGTGAAAGGAAGAGGAGGTGACGTCAGAGGGATACTGTATATACTGAGCAAGCAGCAAGGGCTCATGGGAAAAGTAATTCCTAAAAAATAAACTCCACCAACAATCAAGATAATAACAAAATTGGGGTAGTTATATACAAATACAATATTATGTCAGTTACACAACCCTACACCATAGTCCAGACATATGGGGAATAAGTCTTTGAAGAAGAGCAAGACACAATGCAGGGAAAACTGCAGTAAAGACAGATCCAATAAACAGACAATCAGGGCAAACAGGAACAAAACAGTACAGAAATGCAAAATTACCATACAAAGACAAAATAAAAGGTCAAGAAACAAAGCTAGGTCACTTGCCACAATACACAAATTAGAATAAGCAATCAGAAATGAAGCAAATAGCTCAGAACACTTTGCAACTCATTACTTTGAGTGTGTCCTTCTTCAGGTCAAATTCAAAAATTCTAATTCAAATTTAATTTGTCACATACAAAATTCATACACAGTACGATATGTAGTGAAATGCTTTGACGACCACCTGTGACCTTAAGATATAACACAATTTAAAGACAATTTTAATGATGTAAAACAATTAACAAGAAATAAATAGAGCAAAATATTTAAAAACTTCAAAAAAGATATATATAAGAAATATAAAACCTTATCTAATATAAAAACCAAATGTGCATGAATGTGCAATGTACCATGAAAGGTCCCAGTGATTGCCCTGTTGAATCTTTGGCACCTGGGAGGATTTCTCCGGTGATGCAGACTGGCTCACCCTTGTGCACCCGACAGTAGTATATAACCTGAACTTGCCAGAAATTGCTCCATCTCCTTCAGTGTCTCCTGGAAGCCTCCCTGACCAGATTTCTTCTTGTCTTTTCATCAATTTTAGAGGGATTTCCAGTTCTAGGCAATATCACTGTTGTCTCGTTGCCCCATATTTTCTTTTCTTTTTGATTTTGTCTTCACTGAGCTTTATTTGGAGTTAATCAGACTTTCTTTTATTTATGGCAGGTGTTTACCCAAGGAGAGTTAAGGCAGTAGTTAAAAGGTGCTTCAAAAAGTATTAGTTTAATTGTGTCTACACTTATGCAACCAGACTATTGTATGTTTTTTTGTATTTTTTATAATTGTTCACCTAACCTGTTGGTTTTTCAATTGCACAGGTCACACTAAAAGTAGGGGAATAAAAAAATAATAATTATGGTCTAATTCTTTTCCATCACAAACCTGGCATATTAACAGGGAGTGTGTTTTCTTTATATCCACTGTATCCACAGGAAAATCTCATTCATTGAGGTGTTTAGAGGGGTTTATGAAAAGGTTCAATTAATTATATTAAATGAGACCTGTGCCTTGTGTAATCACCATCAACAGACAGTGTAATAAAATCTCAGGAAATCCTTGCATTCCTCATTTTTCTGTTTAATTAGGTTTTACTACTTTCTTTGCAAACAAACACAGATATCATTCTCTTATGTGTTATGTATGTTATCTTCAGCATGTGCTGAAGTTTCTTCAATATGTTCAATTCAATTCAATTCAGTTTTATTTATATAGCGCTTTTTACAACAGAAGTTGTCACAAAGCAGCTTTACAA
>JBBIGC010064026.1:0-10935 GCA_037576955.1 Lepidarchus adonis
GAGAGAGAGAGAGAGAGAGAGAGAGAGAGAGAGAGAGAGAGAGAGAGAGAGAGAGAGAGAGAGAGAAAGAAAGAAATTGACAATGCTTAGCAAAAGCGACTTAAAAGGCAACTTTGCCTAAGCAGGAACTCGGCCTATGCATTCCTTGTTCGGACCTTGCTGCCTTGCGGACAAATCAACCTCATTACTTGTCAAAAGTGAAACAGTTCGACCAAGTTTGTCAGGATAGGGCCTAAGCACTTTCCCTGCCAAACCTAGATGAGGTCATACAGGTTTAAAACTGGCTCTGGCCTAATTAGATATGTCTAGACGACTGGGCCGGAAATGGCCAAAGACGAGCGGCCCCTCGCTGTTAAAAATGCAGCATGCAAAAATCATTTGCTTGCGCACGATGTCAAAGAGGAGGCTGCACTCATTTACCACCTCCTACCTGAAGCGCACAGACTTGCATTCGCTTGATGGTGGGGTTGACAGCTACGCAACGGAATAGTACATTACCTTAGCTTTGAAGTTGAGTGGCCGCTCACCGAATATGCATCCCAAAGGCTGCATGAAGAATGTCACTGTCTACGCTACTCGCACACCAAGCTGCCTTTTTTTAGCCTCCCCGAAGACAAGTGGGGGCTTAGGAGAGTAGATTTAAAGTGGATCTGGCTGGCTTTGTGCAGGTAGGGCGATGAAGGAGCTGTCAGGCTTCTGAAAGCACGCTCATCTGCAGAGCTGTGAATCGGCAGCCTTCACATCTCTCCAAACCAGGAATGGCAGGCTGTTTACAAGCTTGAGGATATGGAGTGTGATGTGTCTGAGCAACACTAAAGTAAAAGGACCAGTCTAACAATGGTACAGAGTCTCTATAAAAAGAAGAAACAGAACAAACATCTAGGATTTCAGTGATGGAGAGAGCCATCGAGTAAGGATACCCCCTGGAGTTAGGATTCGAGCAACTGGCATAATAGAAGATCAAACAAGCTGACAGTACTTTTGAAAAGGTGATGCCCAAAGAGACATTCAATTCCGCATAGTAGGGCGGTCAATCCTACTGAATGATCTGCATGAGTGGTAGAACGATTGTGGCGGCGCTGGCATAACATACAAGGAGCAGAAGGAGTAAGATCGGGACGCAGGGCAACTAGCGGGAGACCCGAAGCAAGCGCTTTTCCATGCCAGCGTTATGATTGTCTGGTGTTTGGCGTCTTCTTGTATTCATCTGGACCGGATCACGGCCACCATCCACCCCAGCGCCTCCATCAGTGACTCATCCAATTAGCTTGATCAAAAGTTGCACACTGGCCACTTTGGATAAAACCGGGTCTAATCAAGCGACGACTGACTCACTTGCCAAACATGCCATTAGCCCACAAGAACGCCGCTCAGTAAACATGACGGGATGCTAATGAACGTAGGCATCGGCTGGAGATCTTCGGCATCTCTCACTGGATGGAAGGCAGCCACGACTCAGATGGGCCCGAAAGGCTTCGCAAATTGATCCAACAGAGGAGGCCCAGCGCACCAGCTGGCGGAAGATCAGATGCCTCTCTCTGCATAATTTCAGCTTTGATACAGCAAAGAGGACACTGTTCAAGGGAACAAATCTTTTGCTTGCGTTGCCTGGCAAGCCTCGGCAGCTTGGCAGAACGGCCGGAACCAGACATCAAATGGATTGAAGTCGTGGCGAGTAATCAAGACGGACTGCACTTGAACCTTGTTTTAAGATGCACCAAAATCTTAATTGAATGATTGAGACATATTAAGGACTATGTTAGCGTATTTGTGCCAGGGATGCACAAATATGCCCATCTGAGCAATACTTCATCGGCCACAGCTCACCCAGCATTCCCCAGGGCTAAATTCAAATATTGGGACCACCGTCGTCAATCACGCAGGTCGAAGTAGGTCAAGAGAACCTTTTAAAGCCCAACGCAAAAGTTGAGCCGCCCGGTAAGTCGGGGTCTGCTCCGAGAGACACCATTTCATATCAGCAGACACACGCACACTCTTGAAGATAACGCCTCGACTCAAGCACGAGGTAATAAGAGGGCAGAGATTATGGGTATCGGAGCACACACACAACACACCCTCATGGCCCTGTAGTCGAGCTGCTAAGGGCATTGATATATTTCTCAGGTCACTCAGGAAAAGTGTTACCTGGATAGAGGATGAACATAGAGGCCGATCCCATTAGCCTCCACCCTTCTATCGCCATGTGTTTCATCCTCCAATACCCATTTCAGCAAAGCTCTCCAGCGTCTCTTTCTTGTCTCATCCTTTCTGTTATTGCAGCTTGCTCTCCTTCTCCTTACAGTTGTTAAAGTGAACAAGCTCTTTTATAACTCGTATTAACAGAGCTGCTTTTGTGTAAAGTCATAATGGCATGTATTTCAGCCAATGCTTATCTTCGACCACAGCCTTTGGCACAATAGCAGTACTTTTTAATGACCAAAGGTCTATTTTCTGAGATGACCTTGCGTTCTTGGACTCTGACGCCTAAGACCCCCTGTGTATTCACTAGTCTCCAGAAGGACTAATATCTCTTTAACTAGACCAGCTCCGATCCTGCATCGACAGCTCGAAGACAGATCATGAGGTGAAAGACTGTAGACACTGCCTCCATTAGCTGGTGGGCTACTCCACCTAAGCTCTTGACAGGTATTGTGTGGTTGGCCAGAGTTGATCACTCTTTGATGCAGCGGCTCAAGCAGCGGAGTCAAGTAAAGATGTATTCCCCACACTAAATAAGATTTTTCTAACCACAAGGACTCCGGGGCTGGGTGCACTAGCTGTATGTGGGTTCGAACGTAGGCTGGTTACATTGTAAATGAACACTATTTTCAAGGTTGAAAAAAGTTCAACACATTCCTCTTAGTCATAGAATACAGTGCAACCGCTACAACATTACTATCTCAGAAGCTAGAAAGAGAAAAACACATTTTATGTTATCATTATGTGCTTATAAGCAAGTTTGCTTGTACTGCAATACCACAATGCAGTATGCAGTATTTTGTTCATCTTCAGTCTTATGCAAAAGTTAAATTGATCAAAAAAATAAATAAATAAAAGCATTATTATGGCACTGTACAAAAGATTGGGCACCTTAAGAGTTTGAAAGTCTCTTTTAAAGATTTCAGACATTAATCCGCTCATTAGATCTGATGCATGGCAACAGTTGTCATTAGTAAATGTCAGTTGGTGCCAATTTCAATTCCAATTGTGCACACACTTGTGGATACTCAATAACCATGGGTTCCTCTAAGCAGCTGTCCACAATGCAGAAGAAGCTACAAGAAGATAGCAAAGCGCTGTCAGCTTGCAGTTTCCACAGTGAGAAATGTAATTAAGAGATGGCAATTCAGGGGAACTGTGAAGGTCAACATGAGATGTAGGACACCAAGAAAACCCTCAAAGAGAACTGCCTGTACCCTGGTCGGAAAGACAAATCAAAATCCCCATTTGAAGGCAAAAACCTGCAGGAAGATTTAGCAGACTCAGGAGTGGAAGTGCACCTTCATGGAAAACAATTACCTGCATCCCCATCATAAAATCCAACATCAGAAGTATGAAACAGAATGTCAGAAGCCTGATTTGTTTTGGAAACAAGTGCTGTGGACTGATGAAATTAAAATAGAATCTTTGGCCACAGCAGCAATGCCAAGTTTGGAGAAAATAAAGAGCAGCATTTTATGAAAAGAACACCTTGCCAACCATTAAGCATGGGGGTGGATCCATCATGCTTTGGGGTTGTGTTGCAGCCAAGGGCACAGGAAACATTGCATGGGTGGAGGGAAGAATGGATTCCACTAAATACCAGCAAATTCTGGAAGCAAACATCACACCATCTGTAAAAAAAAGCTAAAGCTGAAAAGAGGATGAGTTTCTACAACAGGACAATGATCCTAAACAAACCTCAAAATCCACCATGGACGACCTCACGAGACACAAGCAAGGTTTTGGAATGATCATCACAGTCCCTGATTTAAACATCATTGAAAATTTGTGGGTAGATCTTAAAAGAACTGTGCATGCAAGACGACCAAAGAATATTACAGAACAAGAAGCGTTTTACAAAAAACAATGGGAGAAAATCACAAGTACAAGAAATACTTTTAGCTGCTTATTAAATCTGTTATTTATCAAGGGGTGCCCAAACTTTTGCATAAGAATGTAGATGCTTTAGTTGAACATTGATTTAATGAGATTAAAGCTAATATCTCCATGTCAGAGAGACCAATGCTAACAGATACTTCAGTTAACTCCTGTGCAGTGAGACCAATGCTAACATCCATACCGTAACTTCAGTATAGTGACATCAGAGCTAACATCCATAACTCTATCGGCTAACATCTACAGCTCCAGTGAGACAAACCCTTTTAAACAACCCATCCATTTTCTAAGATGACCTTGTGTTCTCCGTTTCTTAAGATTCCCTATATATTTAGCTCCAGTACAATGGGCCCAGAGCTATAGCTCCAGTTCAGACGATCACCTGCTCCCCCACCTGTGTCCCCAGAAAACAAAATGATTATGTTTTGCACACAAACCTCATCAACTAAATCTTTATTCCACAAATTCCCCCAGCCACCTCTTCCTACCAACAAAATATTTACTTCTCACCTAAGCCATCATCATCCCCAGCAATCGACAAATCGATGCCCTTGCTCTGAATGGACCATTCCCCCCTGTTAAAGAAATTACGACTCATCAACAGTGAGAACAAAGCTAAGATCTACAACTCAAGCTCACTGCAATCACAGCTCTGGCTCTCACTAAGCAGACCATGCAGCTGCCAATACCTTTGGACCTAAGCTGATTGTTACAGAATAAAAATTGGAGGGAAAACGAACTGGCAATTCAATTCAAATGCAAATGAAACCCAATGCTGAAACTAAACTCTTAGTAAACACTTAATGCACAAATGTCAGTACTCAGAAATAGAAGTCCATTTGAATTCTGGGGCTGTAACCTCAGAATTCCCAGGTCTGGCTTAGAATAAAAAATGTAGTAATATTGGTCAAAAATGCAAACTTTTTTTCAACTTGGCACAACATTTCCCAAATCACAGTATGAAATCACTTTTCTCAGTGAATATTATGAAATTTCACAGATGAAGGCAGTTTATCATGTTCCTTTTGTTGCCAAAAAGTCAATTCTTTGCTGAGAAGTGTGCGGAGAAAAGATACAGTGGAGGGACATTCCGGAAGCATTCCAGACACTTTGTGATGTGATGCACGTCTACGGGGGTAAATAAGTGGGATTGAATCGGAACGAGGATGGAAGCCTCCAGAGTCCTCGCTGAGGTGAACCACGCCTGGAAGAGTATGCGTTTGTGTGCACACAGGCTGTAATCACGTCTCCACAGGCCGTTTTAAAGTCAGTGTATGCAAGGGGGATTCAGCACAGAGAGGTCTGCGAGTAAGCTTTGATTATGTGCAGCGATGGGGAGTGTTGAAGGTATTTGTGAAAGAGATTAGCATTGTGCTAAGACAACGAAATGGGATGAAAAGTGAAAGGATGGAACAGGAGGTAAAGCTAAATACAAACAGCTTGAAAGAGAAAGAAATCCAAAAAGCGTCAAAGGCTTTTCCTCGCGGCATTGTATGTCAAAGATTTCAGATTCGGAAATACGCACAGAGTCTCTTCCTCAGCTAAGCAGGCTAGCAAAAGGCTACATTTGCTCTTGCATCAAGAACAGCTGGAACAACCACAGAAATTGTGGAGCTGAATGCAGTTGGGAACTTGTTAGAGGGAGAATAACCTGAATGTGAATTTTTTAAACCAATCCAACATAAACTCTGGAGGTAACATTGCCCAACAGACAACAAACTTCTCAAAGCTTATCATAAGTTAGCGTGATGGAAAAGACCCAGCAAGCAACTCCCAAACAAATTCTAGAGGTGTAACAATGAATCGATCTGTATCAATGCATCAAACAAAATAGAGATCCAATGTATTGATCTGACACATGAAAATCAAAGTTTGTTCATTCAAAATTTCTTAATTTTACTGTTGGCAGCGTTTATTTTTAAGCTGCTTTTGCCAGTTTCTCCATTGACCTTTAGTAATAAAATGCCTTGATTATAATGTGTTTGAGGCTTGATGGAAATGTAGCAGATTGAATACAATTTCATCATACTTCGTATTGAAAATCATCAAATTGTTGCCTAAAACAATTGATGTGGAATTGAATCGTAAGGACACTTGTGATTTTCAACCCTAGTGAATCCAGTGAACCCTGCAAGAGCTCCCAAGCACTTTCCCTAGGTTAAGAGAATATTACTGGCCCTTCGCCTTCCGCATCACACAGTGCAAGGCAAGACAATGGCTTCCGTAATATAATTTGCAGCTACTGTTTTCCTCAAGGGTGTGTTCAAGAGCTGTTCATTGCATTAGTTTTGAAAGATGCAGTGGAGCCTTATGTATCTCATAAGCAAATGCAAGCCTTCACCCTCCCACCTTGGAACCATCATGTAAAAGGAGACTGGCAGTAATACAACAGAATAACAACAACAAAAGACCTCCTGCAAGACCACAAGTTCTGCTGAACCAAAACCTTAAACTTTTTTAAAGCCATTTCTGTCACAATTCTGATTTTTTTTTTGTTGCACTCCTGAATGAATATAGAGACCATCCCAGTAGTCCTCTTTTCTCCAAGGTGCCCCAGGGAATTTCATTACCAATGCTTTGTACAACTCTCACCATGTGTCCCCATGACAGAGTCAGCCAATCACCCATCTGGAGCTGCCTAATGAAGCCACCTGTTACTGCTGCCTGCAGACGCCATAAAACGTGACTGTAGGTGCAGTCAAGTCCCTCCCACTCCAGGTATATGGTCACTAATGGATGCTTCTCCTTTTTCTCCTTTCCCCAACATACTCCCTGTTTTAAGGAGACTGAAGCTTCCTTCATTCTTTCCACATGGTAACCAATATCCACAACCTAATTTCCCATTTTTTTTTATTTGAGTCAAAGAGGGCAAACACCCTCAAATTCATTGCTTATCTGTTGCCACTATTATGAAGAACGACAAGAGTCTTTCTTCTCACTGTTTGTGGGTCTGGTTACTCAGACAATACATCCATGCTGACATACTTTAAATGATCCCCGAAGCAGTGTTTCTATTTACCTGCATAATTTAAAATTATGAACTAAAGAATGATTATTGCAATAAACATACTTTCAATCATAATTAGCATTTACGCTTGCATGAGGTGGCTTTTAAAGCGAATATGACCAAGAGATATTTTACAAAACTGAAACAATTTTTTTTCACATTGAAGTCACATGACATGATGGAGGAGAGCTGTTCAAAACCACATTCCAGTCACCTTTCCCAAGGCGTTAGCATAAAGTGGCGCCAATGTACCTGAGCCTGTGTGCGAGTTTGTGGATGGAGCTTTTTATGTGGGTTTTTTTTCAATGCTTTCAGGCATTGCACAGACTCTGCTCAGTCAGCCAGATTAAGAGCAATTGCTCTACGTCTCGTGGTTGCTCGGGCAGGCAGGAACCTCTGAAAATCACAATGGACAGAGACCCCTGATGTGAGATATAAGGATGTCACAGTGGGTAAGGAAGTAGACCTTAATCAGATAACATCACTCAATGGAAATGCAGATCATTCACGACTGCCATGTTAACTTTTTTTTATTTTTATTTTACAACTTCTATTTCACACAAAACTAATGGAAACCCACCTACAGTTTTGATGAATCCAAAAATTTACAAAACGACTTTATAAAGTCGTTGTGCCCGGCTCTTTCAGTTTCTGGCACATGACAGGGTTGCCTTTTGAAGTAACACAACGAATGAAATAGGGGATCAAAGAATTTCAGTTATATTATACTGCCACTGCAATTACTTACCCATTAGAACATGAAGCCCTCATTTTGTGGGCAGTTCCCATCTACTCTTCTTTGTTTCATAACACAGAAATGGTTTAACTTACAGACGCGGTACACACATTGTAACACTAGCTATAACTGTTTGAGTCTAGGCCAGTATTGATGTACTGTATATTTATTCACTATGGATATCACAGGTTTGTTTTACTTATTCCCCATTGGTCTCCAAATGAGTGTAACTCATAAAAGCATTTGAAAAACACATAGATCCTCCAAAACACACATTATCTTCTTTCCACCACTATTTCCAGTTTTTTATGAAATATTTTTGGTGGATATTTGCCATTGGTAAGCTGCTTTCCTCCATAGAGCGATAAGCAAGATGTCATGAAAAATCCACTTACCTTTTTACAAAATAAAATGTTATACAGAATACCACATGATTATAATAACTTCTGTAAAAATATTAATGCACTAAAAATTTTGCACAAGGACTGCTCCCACTGTGTGGCCTTTTGAAACACCCTTGTCCTTGCTAAAGTGCTACTGTAAAAATCCACTGAAGAAAACTGATGATATTTTCCTGATATTGTCAGATAATAAACCGACCTTCAGGTCAGAAATAAATGTTTTAGTTATACAACATGTTTTCTCTGTGTGTGGGCAGATACAAACATGGCAAGGTGGTTCGCTAGCATTGACAGTTCTTGACAGTTGGTCCCGCCTCTGAACATAAGCCCAATCATTGTCCTTTCAGATGATTTTCAACAAATCGCTCTGAGGCATGGTCATATTAAGGCCATTTTGTCCAACTGTGGCACATTCTGTATAGGTCCTGGGTCTAGGTTACCAGGTGCAGGGAATGCTGGGGCAGCCATCAAGTGATTACTGGTGGTATTGCTACATGAGGTGACGAGAAAAAGGTTCAATGCAATGCGACAGTGTCTGGTTAGCTAGATGTTCATTGACCCATTGACCAGGTCACCTTAGTCATCATTGTAACAGTTTAGCCCCCGAGAGCTTCTTTGGGAGAAGCCACCATTGGGTGGGAGTCCCTTATCAAGATGTGCCTAAGGTGGTTTGAGTAATAAACAGAAGGAAAAGAAAACATAGGCAGCCTACCAGGACAGCAGAGGCATGATCTCACTAAGAGCTCTCAAACTAAAAGCTTGTTGGTCAAACTGTCCCTTCTTGAGTGGTAGGCCGAGGGATATGAAGGATGAAGAAATGGGAGTGAGCAGCCCCAGTGAGACAGACACTTAAACTTGATCCCCAGATCAGCCTGTGGCAAATCGAGCTCAGAACCCAAAGTCACTAAATGGACTGCTTCTCATTTCCCTGCTTTTTTCCTCCCACAGTGACACACTGAGCCGATGAGTCCTGTGCCTGTTTGCATTCAGCACTTTGTGGGGACTTAACGTCCCTGGGAGGTTGAAGATGTGAAAACTGCTGCTGTTAAATGATGAAAATAATTCCCTTGGTGTATATATTATTTTGAGTAATTGCATTTGTCTTATCTGAACAAAATCCTGACTGGCTGTACACAAGTGGGAAAATAGACTTCATAAGAATGTTTTTACTTTTATTATAATAATTCATTATTATTACTTGAGTAGTTAGAATTCAAGGTTTATATGAATGCAAAAACCAAGGAATTCCCATAGGGCAATTGCAAGTTTTCGTCACCAACATACATATATATATGGCAAGTACTGATATATATATATATATATATATATATATACAGTACTTGCCATCTGCAATGTTGTAGCACTTGCACTGTATTCTATGAGTAAGATGAATGTGTTGAACTTCTTTGTAGCTCTCACATCATTGCTGTCATGTGCGAACTAATGCTTGATTGTTCCTGTACCTGAAAGTTGTTTTAGACAAAAGCATCAGCCAAATGAATAAATGTAAAATGCAAAAATGTAAATGTATATACTCCATATATAACCAACGCGTATGCATACCATACTGCTTTTGTTAGTCTGCTACTTGTTGATGTATACTTGTTGATGCCAGTATCATAAAGTGTAGTCTGGCAAACGTTCTGAAGCAAACATGCTTGGGAGGTAGGTTCAGAAGGGTCCTCTGGTCGACACCAAATAGTAATAACAGACAAAGAATATAAATTAATAAAACATTTGGTTTAAAGAGGCATTGGCAGTTTCTTGTGTACAGATGGGCCTTCATGAGTTACGATCAGTTATGTGTAACATTGTTCTGTCCATATGGGCTCTCCTCAGTACGAGTGAGTAGGTTCTGCAGGACAGGATCACTGGTATCTCAACAGAGTAGCTCAGCACAGAGAAAGAGAGAGAAAAAACAAAGCAAGAGTCTGACTGTTAGGGATGCTCAATGTTGTGAGTGAGTAAAAACGACAGACATTGTGATCGGAGTACATGCAGGAACTCCAGCAAGACTCTCTATGACCGCATAGCTAAAGGTGGAAAGCCAGGAGGTAGCACAGGCCTGAGGACGTCCTGGGATATAAGGCAGCCAAACAAGAGGGATACAATTGCATGTTCAGAGCAACATGCTGTAGCTAGGCTTAAGCCTGCATTAGTAGTAATGGTTCGTTATTGACAAGTTCACATGGACAGTTCTAATGAAAATGCTCTAATGACTGCTCTCCTCTAAGAGCAATGTTCCTACAGTTTTTATTTCAATGGTGTTGGGTAAGAAGGGGGTGGGGTAAGGATGGGTTAGGTGAGACAAGTCTAAGGTTAGGTGAGACAGGGCTGGGGTAAGCATAGCACAACTGCATTGCCCTAAGCCTGAATTAAATTATCCTGTTTAAATCTTGTCTTTCACAGGTGCTTCTATGTAATTTTATATCCATCTGGACTGGTAAATTCACTGTTTCGCTCCAACATTGCATACTGTTTTCCAACAAACTCGCTGGTAGAGTGATTATTTGAGTCAGAAAATCGCTGCTGGGATTTTTAACAAAATGTTTTTACCCATTTTACTGAATTCAGTCGTGCATCATCCACATGCTTAAATGCAAATGATACATGCTTTGGAGGGAGGGAGGGAGAGAGAGAGAGAGAGAGAGAGAGAGAGAGAGAGAGAGAGAGAGAGAGAGAGAGAGAGAGAG
>JBBIGC010064074.1:0-10932 GCA_037576955.1 Lepidarchus adonis
GAAAACAAGACATAATTTCTTATGCTATTTCATGTGTCTAGTAAATGTATCTTGATTTAAGATTTTTTAGATATTTGCATTGAAAACAGGATAAAACTTTTAACTTAAAAGTTAGAAAATCATTTTTTGCAGTGTGGGAGAAAATCCCAAGTACAAGAACTGAAAAACTTTTAACTCTAAAAAGTGTTTGCAAGCTGTGAAGTCTGCCAGAGGAGGTGTTACTAAGTACTGATTATGTAGAGTGCCCAAACTTTTACAGAGTGTCACAATAATGTTGTAATTATTATTTTTTATATCTTTTTCTATTATGACATAAAAAGTAACTAATGCATTAACGTTTGCTGAAAATATTGTGCACTTTGTTGGTGTTCAACAGAAGCCAAATGAACATGAATGTAACGTCATAGTGAAGTCAATCAAGCACCGCTACTAAACACCAACATTTGAACACCTGTGTGGACAAGGAATAATTGTGGTGTGACTGGTCCCTATTACTGAATGTCACTTCCTAACTGTTTCATTCTTAATTACAGATACAACTCAGACATGAAACGAGTCCAGTTCATATTCAGTCTTCACTTGACCTAAGCTATGGCAAACACTGGAACCAGGGCAGCAACAAGCAAAGAGTCCTCTTGAGTCAGTCTCTCAGGAACCAATCTGGAGAGAGTTCCACGAATTATGCTCTTGAGGTTCATTCTTTTTAATGTGACGTATATTCTCAAGTAAGAACATGTTTACCGTATTTCCCCAACGATAGAACTCGGCTTATACATTAATTTTACAAACCTGGAATTGGGTGCGGCTTGCTTAAATGGGACGGCCTATCTAAAAACATCAAAACACATTCACTAAAAGTATAATTCAGTACAAAAAGACGACATCCCCAAATGATTAGTTGAATTTAAATGTACTCTTTACTGCAGCAATGAACAGTTCAAAAAGCAATGCAAAGCAAAGATACTTTTTTTCATATGCTTCAAATAGGCGGATATTTCAGACGTTGCTTCACGAAAGTAATGACCTGGAGTTTACAGTCTGCAGCATCGTTTTTGCGTTCAAAATATTATCAATTTAATAGTTCACGCTCACCTTCAAATTCAAATTTTATTTGTCACATACACAATCATACACAGTATGATGTGTAGTGAAATGCTTTGGCGACCGCCCATGACCTCAGATACTGATTACGGTATAATGTTCGGTATAATATTTTTTATTTTTTAATAATTTTTTAAGCAATTTCCTTAGGGACAATAAAGTTTTTCTGATTCTGATTCTGATTCTGATAATATCGGTATAGAGCTGTAACGGCCTCCAGGGGCCAAATTAGATGCTCTTACTTCAGATTGGTAAATTCAGTAACACTGCAGCTAATAACATGGGGCAGCTTATCTTAGCGTCTTAAAACATAAATGAGTATTTTCTGCAGCTTATAGAATGGGGCATCCTATAATCTGGAGTGGCTTATTGTTTGGGAAATACGGTAGTGGTTTTCGTGTGGAGTGAACTCCATTTAAAAAGAATTGGTAGCAGGATGTCTGATCTTTCTTCATTCTCTAGTTCAGCCTGCGAATCCCAGAGAAAGGAGTGAACTACAGGACTCAGCTCTTACACTCCCACTTGAAGAGAAGGAAATCTGAGAGTAGCACCCACCTGAAGGTCAATTATAATGACCAGATTCCCCTGGTGGCTGGACTTCAGTGGAAAGATGTGTCTGTCAAGTCCTCATTACAGAAATGGGAAGGTACAGATATGGCCCTTTAAGAGTACCATGCTTGGTTGGGGGTAAAACCTTAAATAAACCCTGTAAATATATAATCAATTCTTGTCTCATTCTATGTTGTACCTGCAGGGTCATTCAACATGGACACACCTTGGATGTACATCTTCATGGCTCATAAGCTGACTCAACTACAGCATGGCAAAACCCAATTTACTGCTGAAATTAACACCCGCAAGTGGGTTACCATTCATAACTTGATGCTGGAGGGGCTTTACAGGGAGAGGAACAGAGACAGGGAGGGGCACCTACACATTTTCACACCTACGGTCACCTACCTAAAGGTATATAATCATTTCGTCTAAGCAAAGCCTAAGGCCGATGCACGTGCCACCCCATGCAACCGTTGCACAGTACCATTGTTTATTTTTTACACTAAAACTTTTAATACTGAGGATTTTTAAGGATGAAAAGAGTTCATGCATTTTTTGCGTGCTATTAATTCATGGGGTTTTACTGAAGAAGAGGATTATTAAGCAGTAGCTGTAACAATTATGGTTCTTGAAGATCTGCTGCAGGGTTGTGCAAATCAAAACATAAAAAACAGCAAACAAATGCAAAAATTACGAGTTCAGATGTGAAGGAAAATACTGTGATAGTGAATAGGTATATTTTCCTCTAGACTTTCCTCTTCTACTTCTACTTGCCACATTGGCAGGAGCTGAGTGCAGCAACTCCTGAAAGACCTTTCAGCTTTGTTCCCCCAAGCTCAAATAGAAACCATCACTTTTGGAAATAAAAAAATACTGGAAATAAAATGTGTAAATATCAGTTTTTGCCAATAATTTGGGTTCATTTTGTGGTATTTATGGGTTTTATATATCAAATCATCAAATCATAAGTTAAGATAAGATAAGATAAGCAGTGGCTGCAGGTATAGCAGGTATAACTTGATAAGAAATATTGAATGAAACACATAAAAACACTTTAATGACTTTTAAAACACTGCTTTATAATATTCCATTCAATAATGGATGTTATTTGGTGTCTAGTTTATAATATTTCAGTCCACACTGCATTAGTTGTACTATAGAAGATGTGGGCTACGTTACTGTTCACTGAATCCAGCCTATTGACCAAGTTAGCAATGTAGCTGATAAGCAGCAGAACTGAAAGAGACGTTGAATTGCGTGTGTTGGCTTTGCTCCAGGTTGGTGGTTGGGGTTTGCTGGGGAAGCGCAGAGTTAACGCCTCATGCTCCATCACCACAGCTTGGACACCAGTCTTGAGTGGGGAAATCACACTGGGCAACGGAAAACAACTGAAGACTCTGGACATGGGCACCAGCTATGGCAAGCAGAACCTCAAAATCTCTGCAAGTCTCAACACTCTGGATAAGGTAGAGTCCAAAAAACATTCTCCATTGTCCAGTCAGAAAATACAATAGTTCAATTCAGGACCAAACTTTATTTAGGAAATTGACCCTATATAAGAAACTTTTAATGTTCTTTTCTTTGCAGAAGCTAAAGAAGAATATGCTGGTGATGAGTATGACTCTCTCTGAGCTGAACAGCCCGTATCTGGAAGTGGAGATGGGGGGTAGAGTGGAAGAAATTAGAAAGGACAGGAATTTGTATAAAAAAAGATGGCTGTTGCATTTCAGGTCAGTAGGTAAATTCTCCAATGACAATGGTTTTGTTTATGGATATGGAAAGTTTACAAAAAAATCAGCAAAATATTCACTTCCAACAGACAGCCTTTTAAGTTCCTCCCTGAAAGTTTATTCCTACAAGAGACTTTCACTGCTGATCTCCATAAGGGCGTCTACAATCTTGAGTCCAAGTTGCTGCTTCAAGACAACAGAAAAGCCACTCATATACTGGCACTAGGTTTTCGACCTCCACACCCATATGTGAGTTAAGACTAAGCATTATTTTCCTGCCACACTTGAATTTATGAATGCACATAAATGCTGTGAACATTTTTCATCAGGTTTTTCTATAATGTGCTGTGTGTTTAATATAGTTTTGTTGACTTAAATTCTGGAAAACTACATGTAAAATTACAGTAAATTATCTTGCAGGGAGAACTGCCCATTCACAGCACTTTTCTGGTATTTAAAATCAAATAAAAAAAATTGACTCCTGAAAGCAACCTTTAATGTCATTTAACATTGTTAGTCAAACACAAGTGCATGTAACTCAATTAGTACTTGTTGGTCACTTTTAATTTTGATAACTACTACTTGAGAATCAGAATCATTTTATTGAAGATAAATTGAAGGAAATTGTTTATGCAGCGACTGCACATTGAGACAATACAGACAAAAAATAACATACAGAGTAAAAAATAAAAATACTATAAGATTAAATACAAAGGATAAGTAGAATAACTAGTGTGGGATAAGTAGACTATAAAATAAAAACTAATTTTAGCAAATACAATAAAATAAAAGAATAAAAAACATATATATATATATAATAATAACTAATTATTATTATTATTATTATTATTATTATTATTATTATTATTATTATTATTATTATTATTATTATTATTATATAATAGGGTGCCATTTAACAAGTATACATGCAACTAAAAGATTGCAATAAATGACCACTCACTAATTGGTCAATAAACAATAACTTATTTACATTGAGTGTTTCTAAGGAATGTTTCTACAGATTAAATAGGTTTTTTTAAAAAAATTTCTTGATAGGACACTGACCTTAAAATAAAGTTGCCATTATTGGGCCTTTCAGACCATGGTGGTCCAGTAGTTGCCTAAGTGGATTATTTTTCCTGATGATGGGGGAGCTGTGGCATATTCCAGTGCTCATAGGTTGGAAAAACATTCACACCTAGGGGCGTGTTAGCACCTCCAGTGCACCAGAGCAAAAACAAAAACCAAACAGACGTGGTGAAAACGAGGATCCAGGACTTTCATGCTCAGAGGTGAAGGTGCTAACCACTGTGCCACAGATACATTGAGTTGTGTGTTTTATCTTTAGGTTTGTTCCTCATTGATTCATTCTTTCAATTTGGAAACTGTCCCACAAGACTCAGAGACGTGCATCAGTATCCATAGTAACCAGGTAGGTTGAAGAAATGATCTCTTCTTTTGTAAAACAATAGTTCAACAGTGTTGGTTATGCTGGCCAAAAATTATATTCTTTCCATTTCTCTTTTTTCTGTCTTTGTAACATTTTTAAATATTTGTATTACCGTATATCTTTTAATAATGGCCTGTCTATTTTTTGACGCCCGTTTCCATTAAAAGCCAGGTTTAAAAGATAGAAATAGAAATGACACCTGTCCCCAACAGAAGCCTGTCTGTAATGACCCACCGCGCTTTCCGTACACTAATCCTCTCTTTGTACCACCTGGGCTCCGCCCTCCTGCAGTGAATCATACTGTAAGCACCTTTTCGTATTGAAGGTGTTTTGTCATCGGATGCTATCGAGGAAGGGAGAAAGTCTAAACGAAATGTCTTTGTACATTTTGCCCTTTTTTGACCTTTTCCTGTCTCCAAGTCAGTGTGGATGCCCCTCTTTTCTTCTCTTCTCGAAACAGTCTCTCAAAGAACTCACATGTAGCGCCATGTCGTTGGGACCCGGGTTTTATTAGTTCCATTCAGCACCAAATAACAGTCTCAGCTCTTTCCTGATTCTCTCTGTTTAATGTTTGTGCTTTTTTACTCCTTAAACGAGCTGCCGTTAGCTAGCGCTCTCTCACAACTACTACTAACTCTCTCTCTTACTTCCACCAAAACAAATTCTTAACTCTTCCCCTCCGCCCGCCCTGCCCACCCGTTTTCCATCTCCATGAAAAACACACCTAATCTCGTAACAACATCAATCATAACCCACAGGGTGAAGCAGTTTGAGCGATGGAAACGGTCATATGATTTAGCGTTCAAACTCTGTGCGGTAACAAACGCAAAAGAACATTCAAGCGAAGAATCTGCACAATAAAATTGTGCTGTAAATACATCACCATTCTGTCTGTGAGGAGAATAATAGCCCGTCTCCATTAAATGCTTGTCCCTATTTAATGCAGGGCCGGACGAATCATTTTTTAAATAAACGCCCGGGCTACTATTGGAAGATATAGGTATATTTTATATTGCCTTCTCTCTTTAGTCTATTTTGATTTTTAAGACTTCATTTAAGTCTCGGGAATGGTCAGGGTACATTCCACTACATGTTATACTTGTCTAAACATGTATGTGACAATAAACAATCTTTTTTTTATTCTTTTTTTTTTAAATCTTGTGATGTTGATATTTTATGAAACTTGGCCATTTCTGAAGCCCTCTTATTTTAATCTGCTCTGTTTTTACAGACGCTACAGGAGTTAGCAGGGAGAGTGTTGATCGGTAAGAAGGAGAATCTAGTGGTTCTTGGACGGGTGCAACATCATGATCAACATGGTGTCACAATCAAAGTCAACCTCACTCAGTTGCTTCAGGTAAATAAAGGTCCACCATTCTTTTGCTGTTAGTAGCACGTTTAGTGATATGCCAGTGTCATGCCTGCTGTCCTATCCATATGACATTAGTGTGCAGTTGTGTAGTTGACTGGCAAGCAATGTCATAGACATTGGGTTGTGTATGCTCTCCACCATCCAATTACCTCATATTATTGCATATTCTAGTCCGTTAAGAAATGTCACATAGTAGCAGATAGCACACACTGTGAAGAGAAAACAGTCAGTCAGGTATTTAGGTTGACAATAAGGCCACCCAAACATCTTTTAATCATATATGTGCTTTCCTTCTAATGTAAATGTAGCCTTTAGCCTTCAGTCTCTTGTTATTTATTAATCCTACTACACTGGAGAATTTGCCTTCTGAATTTTGCATTCTTATGTGAATTTTTACAAACCTTCAGCCAGTTATCCCACCAAACCTGTAGAACAGATTTCCTTTCATGTGACAAAATATTGATATGGTGGTATATTATTGTCTTTGTTCAAGTGATACGATAATCAATTCGCTGAAGACAATATCGAAATTTAAATGAATAAACATTTGCTGCCAATTTGACTCACCGGCATCGATACTTCTTTTCTCCTCTGGGTGGTGCTGCTCGACTGAGTGCAGGAGATTTGGGTGAAAGCTGAAGCAGGAATTTCCAACTGGAGATTAAGTGCAGTAAACTTAAGTAAAAGCTGAAGATGAACTTTGCAACAGGTAGATGCAAAAAAGCTCCAGGCCCCAGCCACATTTAAATCTAAAGCCTGACTTTTGCTTTTAGAACATTGACGGAACAGATCGTGGATTATTTTGTGTCTCTGTGTGTATCTTTTCTGCACTTCTTTTATAGCGATTGGATGATGCTACCAGCGATCCGTCAACTTGAGTAAAAACACATAGCTAGAGAGCTTCTTTAAAAACAGGGAAAGACTAAGTAATCCAAATGTGCAGAATTGTGGGTCCCCACCAATATTTAGTCCTCAACAATAATTTGGACCAGAAAAGAAGCGTACCACTCCATAATTTGTCCAGTATATACAGTTGTGCGTTGTAGTGGAAGGCAGGTTTCATGGGGAGCATTGCATTGGGTGGACTTTGTAGTATTTGGTGTGGGAAAATTGGTGGAAATAGTTGCTTTATGTGATTTTGCTTGGAAGCATGATGCAAGCCCAACTTGCCAAGTGACAAAGGGAAACAGAAGTGAAACCCTGAAGCTGAGAGTCACAAAAGCAAATATGGGAAAGGAAACAATCAGAATAAGAATCAGAAATGCAGCGATTACACATGGAGACATTACATACATGGACTAACACAGTAAGATAAAAGAACACACTAAGTAAGATAAAAATATAGATAAAAATGCCAAGGTGGTAAGTGTGAGTGAAAGGATACTGATTTAGAAACTGTAATTTGTAATGAATACAGTAAGTTAATATGAGTAGAATAAATAATAAGGCATTAGCAGCATAGATATTGCACATTATGTCCTGGCTGGTAGTGAGAAATCAGTTATTGCACATTGAGTTATTGTGTAGATGAGTGACAGCAAGAATAGTTAAAGAGTCTGATGCCTGATGTCTTTCTATGGCGTTCAGTGGTGCATTTCAGACTGGTCAGCCTATTGCTGAAGATGCTTCTCTGCCCCAACACAACACTGTGCATCATCAATAATAGACTGTAATTTACTCAGCATCCTCTGATCCACCACAGTCTCCAGATTGTCCAGTTCTGCTCCTACAACATATCAGTTTGTTTAGCCTGTTCCTATCAGCTACTTTCAAACTGCTCCTCCGGTACATCATGGCATAGAAGATGGCGCTGGCCACAACAGACTGGTAGAACCTAATAGCATAATAGCATTGCTGTTACTTTTGTAAATTAATAACACATCCCCTCAACGCAACCTCACACCTCGCCATCACCACTGTGTTGTATTGATACATCATTGTCATGCGGTATATTGATTATGGCAGAATTACGGTATAACGATATTATCAATATTGTGAGCCACATTTTGCGTAATGTATCATGAGATACTTTACAATTCCCACACCTATTCCATGTTATTTACCTCATAAAGCAGCAAACCTCACACCTCGCCATTACCACTGTGTTGTATCAATACATCATGGTCATGTGGTATATTGATTATCACAGAATCACGGTATCATGATATTATCATTATTGTGAGCCACATATCGCGTAATGTATCATGACATACTGTGCGATTCCCACCCCTATGTTATTTACCTTGTTAAGCAGCCAACCTCGCCCCTCGCCATCACTCAAAGTGTCTGGTGTATGCATTTCTCAATCTATAGCTTGCCAAATTGGGTCTGTGTTAGCGCTGTAGCCTAGAACGCAGTCAGTCATGCTAATTCTATAGGTCTGCTGCTGCTGCTGCTGTTGATGGTGGTGGTGGAGGTGGGGGAGGCATGACACTAATGTACAATGGACATATCACTGTTGCAGCCACGGTCTACTTGATGCCTGGACCATCAATCAACATGGGAAATCCGCAGTTTGACTGAAGGCTGGTTGGTTGGTCCATCTGTCTGCAGTCTGCCTTCGGTTACGTTTTAATTTCAGCCTGATGACTATTACAGTACAGGAGGGTCGTCGGAGGTCATTTGTGCTTACATCACTGGCTCCGTTTTATAATATATTTAATGGCGTTTGTCATATATGGTAGTAGAATGCAGTTGAACGCCTAATAAATGCTTTACGGTAATACGGGACTGCCATGAGAGAGACCGGTATTAGCTACGTAAATGCATGCTACTCATTCATACATGTTTGCTGGCTGTTCAATAAAGCCTCCACAGCATAATAACACGCATGAGTTGCATTCTCTGACTGGTGAGCAAAAAGAAGTTTGCATCTATCATGGTAATAACTTGACAAAGACACACAGAATATCAATGACGTTTTTACTGCTCAATATCATCAGCCAGTTAAGCTGCTAACATCACTAATCCATATTGATATCTAAACACCCCGCCTCTCAGCAAATTTAGGGCCTAGACCAATAGGGGCGAGCCAACAGGGTTTGACTGTATCTGTATTATATCTGCTACTTCTGTAACATGCTGGTAGCAGAGGTATCAGAATGGAACCCAAGTGCAGAAGGATACTTTATGCCGAAAAGAGGAACAGTTAGTGCTAACTGGCCCTAGGGGGCCCTGACTGGTCAGCCTGCTGGGATTTTAAAAGTGGACAGATGGGTCCACTGGATAAACCCAAGGACCATATTCCCAAATTTCCAGCTGGGGACCAACTGAGAAAGACACCAGTCTGCCAACTGAAAGAGCACGCCTGGCAAACAGGAACAATCACACTGATATGGTTCTTCTTACATTCTTGTAGACCAGATACTGACTTCTGCTTACCTCATTTCAGTTGAAGTTTCCCTCCACCATAAGCCTAGATGCTGACCTGTTGAGAAACCACAGCAGAAGCAAGGAATTTGATTACGCTGCAAAGGGAAAAGTGGCTATTGACGACAACGACTATGATGTAAAAAATTTAAACATCATTATGTCAATGTTAAAATGTTACATATGTATTTTTAATGCTATCAAGATTGTTTTTTATCACCATGTGTAGCTTTCTGTGCAGGGGAACATCCCATACATGACAAATTAATAATAATAATATAATTTCATTAATATTTCTTTGTCAGGCATATTTCACAATAGAGAGATCTGCTGGAAATATCAGCACTTCAGTATATCTGGGGTCCTGTGGCAAGAAGGCTGCTACATTAAATGCATCTCTAGCTAACACAATGCAAAAGGACATTCATGCTGTGAACTTCAACCTCAAATTTCAGCAAACGATTTTTCCAGTGGTCACTGCAGATGGCCACGTTCGTCTCCATACCAGTTCATCCACAGATAGGTAATTTGTTTTGAAATTGCTTTTGTCATTTTGTGAAATTCCTAAAGTTAAAGGAATAATCTGGCCAACAAATGTACACAATTTTGCAATTACCCTATAGGTGGCAAATCAAAATGTGTAAAAATGTGGATTTACACTTTGTGTCTTTAGTTTAGTTGATGTTCTGAAGCTACCCGGGCTAACAAACAATAGAATTCAATAGTCACCCAAATAGCCCAAGTTGTTCCTGTAAAACTATACCACCAAACAATCTCTCAATCTGCTGAAAAAAACATCTACATCTTCATGAATGAGGAGGATACTTATGGATGTGGTTTAACCCTCTAATTTACAGCTACAACATTTATTTTTATAACTCACACTTAAAGTCATACTGTGTCCTAAACCTCATCCACAAGGGTGCTTTACTTTCATGGAGAGCTATAAAAAATGAGAATCTCAGAAGAAATGATTTAACACTCTTTTTTTACTCTCATATCACTCTTTCATCTCTCATCAGCTTCTCTTTTCTGTGCGCTCTGGGGAAGGGAGAGGACGTGTTTCAGACTGAGCTGAGCACAAGGCTAGTTCAGCACTCTGGCATCCAGTTATGCATATCAGGAGGCCTGATTATCTCAGTGACTGGCTACTTCCTCCCACACACCTCCAGCCTAACGGGGCTTTTCAATCAGTCGAACAGTCTCGCTGAAGGTAGGCGGCACAACACAAAATACAGTATCATGCAAAAGACCACTGGAGAAATTACATTTTAACATGTGTGAGCGGGAGGGACACGAACGACACCAAAACGGAGGGTTTGAGCAATAATCACCCCGGAGGGAAAGTTTATTAC
>JBBIGC010064085.1:0-10932 GCA_037576955.1 Lepidarchus adonis
TGGTAAAGGTGGTCGTGGTAAAGGTGTTCGTGGTAAAGGTGTTCGTGATAAAGGTGGTGGTGGTAAAGGTGGTCGTGATAAAGGTGGTGGTGGTAAAGGTGGTCGTGGTAAAGGTGTTCGTGGTAAAGGTGGTCGTGGTAAAGGTGTTCGTGGTAAAGGTGTTCGTGATAAAGGTGGTGGTGGTAAAGGTGGTCGTGGTAAAGGTGGTGGTGGTAAAGGTGGTGGTGGTAAAGGTGTTCGTGATAAAGGTGGTGGTGGCAAAGGTGGTCGTGGCAAAGGTGGTCGTGGCAAAGGTGGTCGTGGCAAAGGTGGTCGTGGTAAAGGTGGTGGTGGTAAAGGTGGTCGTGATAAAGGTGGTGGTGGTAAAGGTGGTGGTGGTAAAGGTGGTCGTGATAAAGGTGGTGGTGGTAAAGGTGGTCGTGGTAAAGGTGGTCGTGGTAAAGGTGGTGGTGGTAAAGATGGTGGTGGTAAAGGTGGTCGTGATAAAGGTGGTCGTGATAAAGGTGGTGGTGGTAAAGGTGGTGGTGGTAAAGGTGGTCGTGATAAAGGTGGTCGTGGTAAAGGTGGTCGTGGTAAAGGTGGTGGTGGTAAAGATGGTCGTGGTAAAGGTGGTGGTGGTAAAGGTGGTCGTGGTAAAGGTGGTCGTGGTAAAGGTGGTCGTGGTAAAGGTGGTCGTTGAAGACTCACTACGTTGGCAGCTGCTCTTAAAAACGATGTGTGTTATTGCACTGAGCATTAAGAGGAAGAGTATTGCCTCTTACACTGCATAACACTGTTGGACCGATATGAAAACAGATCGTGTTTGACATTCTCTCTGGCTTAGCAGATGTCCACCAACATTCTGTCACGACAAGGTAGCAGGACAGTAAATCAAACATGGATCCCAGTCTTGTCCCGTCCCCTCTGTGGTGCTGTCTAGCTGATTAGAGCTCTGTCAGAACCTTCTCTGACAACACGTACAGGCAACAAATGCAGATGCTGTTTGTCTTTCTGTTAAATCAGCTACACGGAGGAAAGGCCTATAAATACTCTCACTCTAATTAGACTCGTTCAGATACACGGGACGCCCCCCTGGCATTATCCATGTGAACTCTCAAATCCATCGAGCCAATTAGGATCGAACCAAATGCCATTTTTGTCTCTGACATTTGTTTCCAACCATCATGTATGTAGCACTGTCGGGATTTAAAACAGATTCATTTATGTACGTTGTATATATGCAATCACTGCCAGTGCTAACGGCTAACGGCTAACGGCTAAAAGATTGCTAATGAACTGAGAATTTTCCATAAATGAATCTGGTCAAGGTTATAATTCTCCTTCCTTTAGTAGAATCTCTCACCTTGTGCCTGCACCTATTGTGTCCCAAAAGATCTGAGCTCCTTCACTGCTCAGTGGTAAAGCGAGGCCAGTCCAGCGTGGAAGATTAATTGCGGCCTGACCGGTGGATTTTTTTGAGCCCTTATCCCAATGGCAGAGAGCCCTGATTTACTGAGCTTTTGCACTGGGTCTGTACAAGGGGGGACAATCTGGTGGGATAGATTTTTGTCCCGCTGGGCAAGATGAATGTTGACACTTTACTATGCTGGCCACAGGCGTCCTGTGACGTGGCCCCGCATCCGAGGAGACCCGGTACGATCCTGACGGCCTGAGAAACTGATGCAGGCACGAAGGTGGTGGAATACTGATGAGTAAAGTGGGGGCAGTCAGATATGTCCATGTAGATCCTACAGAAGAAGAAGAACATAGAATTTGGCTTTGCTTTTTAATATTCACAGTGGGTTTTTTGTATTTATTACATAGTGAAACATTAATTTTGCCAATATTTCACAGTAGTCAATATGCATTTTTCTGTTTTTCTGCATAAATATGCTTTCACACAGGTCTAAGAGTAGATAAAGAGAAGCCAGTTAACCAAAGAAGACAAAATATTAGACTTTTTTATTGAGAATGATTCAGTATTGAGTATGAAAGTCAGTACTTTCCAAAAAGAATCTGCAATTAGCTAAATATTGTGTGAAAAAAACAGGAGGCTACTGGAAAAATGTTTTGTGGCAGGATGAGAACAAACAAACATTTTTTGGTTCAGTTATGTGATGATAAACCTTAAGCATAAGCATTTCCAGGATAATAAAATGATCCTGTCTGTGAAGTGATATGATATGTTTTGCTGCATCTGGGACAAGCAGGTTTGTCAAAGAAGGGTTAAAGAAAGATGAGTGTAATTTTATGGAATGACCAATTTAAAATCCCGACCTCTACCAATACACGACTTAAAGTGAGCAACTCACGTGAGGAAACCCACCAGCATCTCAGAGTTTAAGGAAGGCCTTTGAGGAATGGCCTACTTTTATTTAAGTTTGTAAGGTTCGCACGCCGCCCTGTTCCCGCAATGCCTTGCGAGGCCACACCAGGCACTAAGGGAGACATGGGGCGTCAGAACCCGGCTGTACGACGTCACCGGCGTCCCCTCAGAGTGGGTAGTGCAGGCGCTGTAGTTACCACCGCTGACCAGGGGGGGTCAGCGGTGAGGCGCCATCAGCGCCGACGACTGTCACCTGTGGAGCAGCCAGTAACGAGTTCCTGTACCTGGAAGATGCTTTAGACAAAACGTCAGAAACATTAATGAATGTAAATGTTGTTAGCACGATGCTAGCGCAGCTTGCTAAGTGACAAAAGGGAACAGAAGTGAAGACCCTGAAGCTGAAGTAGCCGTTGCTCTGAGCTTCCGATCGTGGTCGCAAAGCAAATATAAAAAATATGACAATAGCGTTGCTGTTACTTAAGTAAATTAATAACACATCCCTGTGTTTCTGTGTTATATCGATACGTCATTGTTGTGCGATATATTGATTATTGCAATATTGTGGGCCACATATCGCGTATCGTATCGTCTCGTGATTCCCACCCGTAATATATACAGTGAGGAACATACTGTACATAATTGAACACCCTGCAATTTTGCAAGTTCTCCCACTTTGAAATCATGGAGGGGTCTTATATATATATATATATACAATATACACAATATTGTTTTGATTATTATATTTTATTTGTTTATTTATTTTTTTGACTGCATGACTATGCCATATTAATTCATAGCCAAGAAAGTTAGTGACTGAGTAACACTTTACATGTAGCATTTACATTTGTCTTTCAGCCTGAAAAAGGAAGCGTCATTGTGAGTAATGGAAGCCATAATGAAACTCACCAGAATTAATCAGTCTGACACTTATCAAAGATATCAATTAATTTTTAATGATTAAGAATGATTCATTATTGAGAAGCTAGATTATCTGTTGAGCCTTGCACCTACAAATATTTTTGCCACCAGTGAAAGCCATTTGTGTGCCGCATAGTTTTTGTGAAACAATGGCTGAGAAGCGCCGGAGTAATACAGGAGTTATTTTCATTCAGTCGCATGCGCTGTGGTTATTTTTAGACCTACTCTGAATCGGTCTCACGTCTTGGCAGCAGAAGCATGGATGTACTGCCTTGAATGGACAAATGACAGGACGGCAAATCAGTGACACTTTACATATTCACCCCTTGATCTTAGTCTACACAAAATGTTTGGCTATATTCTCCTGTTTTAATCAGCATGAACCATTGTCGCATAGTGAAAATGGTGTTCCTGAATGTCTGCATAGCAACTTAACTTAATATATATATATATTTATTAAGAATTATATATATATATATATTCTTCTTAATTCTTTTTATGTTTAATTAATGTATTTTTTTAACGAGCTTTTCGTTGGGTAGTCTGTGTCGTACTTTTTAATGAACAGTCCGATTTTGGTTTCTAACTTGGTCAAGATCCCTCACTCATTTTTACACCATTTCTTTAGAAGTAAATAAACTGGAAGCCGCTAACTAGGTGACTTATCAGCTGGAGTTTAGCATTAGCTCACTCTGCGACGCTTGTCACAAAAGACGAGATGTCAGACTGGCTGTACTGTATCTCAATCAACTGCCAAACGCCACAGTGGGGATGGATGATAAACTAACACCCTTTTTATAATGACTTGCGATCTACCCACACTTCCTGTACTGTAGTGTATTCTGTGGCTCGCGGTTCACTGTTTTTTACACTGCGCCGTCTCACATGTCCGGTAGAGCTTATTTTAAAATGCAGGGCTTCACAATCCACTCGTGGTTCTTTGCGATCAACCATTGTGATCTACGTATAGGCCGCCCCTGACCTAGATAAATAATAAACAATAGTTCAAGCAATAAATATAAAAAAACATGATCATAAAATATTGGAAACAAGAAATAGATTATGGTAAAGCAGTAAAAATTTAAGCTTTACATTTATTGTTTGTTGTATAACTGAAATCTTTAAAAAGCTGTCAATTTTTAATTATTGTTTATTTAAGTTAAGGTTTTATGGTTTTAAAAAATCTATTATGATTCATTTTTAATATAATTAGGTATATTAACAGATCATTAATATAGATTGTCACAACCCTGAGGAAGCTTACATTACATTTATTTTTCAATTCAATTATCTGATATTATCTGATATTGTGCGATCTCTGATATTATGATATCATTTGAATATATTGATATTTGCGGAATTATATCAGTCAGCTAGTCTTTTTTCCCCTTGCAGTTCATTCATTTACTCTTATGAATACTCAAATATCAAAATTAGCCGGAATGCATATCTCTCTGCCTGTCTGCATGTGTGTGTCTGTCTCTCTGCAGCCCGTCACTCTCATTGATCGAGCTCATTAAGGGCCACAGACTGTGGAACAGCTTGTGCCCTCCAATCGTGCAGTCCCTGCTTTGCCATTCCCTGCACGTGTACATGAATATGCCTGGTCATAGCTAACATACGCAAAGAGCTCAGGAGAAGCAGCACGTCAACATTCACGAGAGGTTTATTGTCAATACAGTAACAGTACACAGTTTATTGTAACGTTTCACACAGCCTAAAAAAATAAAAAAATATATAAAATACATACAAATATACAGAAATACACTTAAATACACATCTACAGTAAATAGACTAAAATAAAAACTACCTACATATATATATTTTTTTAAAAAGATACCTATAAATTTACAAAATCTGTACATTTACACAAGAAGACAACACGGGAGATAAGACATTGTAAAGTGTTGAGTACATTGTGCAAAAGATTTTTCAAATTTAAGTCCTTATTATTATTGCAACGAGACAAAGACGAGACAGACGTGTAAGATAAGCGAGTGCAAATAAAGGAGTAAAACAGGTGTGGAAGTCACGGTCCAGCCAAAAATACAAAGATAATACCAGTGTCCACTCCACGGTCCGCAGAGCCGCACACAGAGATGATGCGGCGTTAGCTGCTAAATTGAAAGCCCTGCTGTTGTTATTGATTGGCGGCTGAGCAGGAGGCTGGGGTGGGAGGGCCTTGGGAAGAGATTAGACTTGAGCTACTTAGCCTGAAAGTCTTCAAGCATTACATATTACATGCCATTAAGCCAGTGGACACATAATTTGCCATTGTCAGGGCAGAGTACAGATCAGGAGCGTGGAGGTTTCCAGCTTTGTGTAGTAGCAGTTCAGTGAGGAGGAAAGCACAGAATGAACAGCTGTAGATAAAATAGAACATTCTTTATTCTTTAGTAGATATTTCTCAATGATGCACCATATACATTTAGTTCATTTTCATGTTTTACATGTAATGATTTCACTGGGGCTTGCAAGAGGTAAATAAAATATCTAAAATGTAAAATATATATTTTCTGACCAGTGTAGAATAGTTTAAGATTTAATGGCTCAGGTCAAGCTTGTACAGCTGGTCCTCGACCTGAGCCGTAGTCAGCTTGAATGTGTGGTTATGTCGCTGCTTTTTTTTAAATCAAAGCTTATTTTATTTTGATCTTCCATCTGCATATAAATGGCGTTGTTGGTCACTGAAAACAGAACAAAAACGTCTTGCAAAGTGAAGATATTTTTGTTGTTTTATATATAGACAAGGAAATTTTTTTTTTAAATCTCCTTTGACGTCACACTTTGCACCAGCAATGGTTTAGGGTTATTGCCACCTGCTGTTTTTGGCATTGTTTGACATTGTTTGACATTGTTTGACATTGTTTGACATTGTTTTTTGTGTTTATGTGTGGACATATATATTTTTAAAACCGTGCCAATGTGTAGGGAATTATTTTTAAAAACAAAAACGATTATGTGTGGATATAAATTACAGGGTATAACTTACATACACAATCACATAATACTTACCTTAATATCCATTAATAGACATTTAAATATATGAACGTACAGCCTGCCTGCCAAGCGCATACACAGCATTTTATTTTATGTAAAGTCTTTGAAAGAATTAAAAATATTTGATAAATTACGTATATGTTCAAAACATTGCTGAATTTTATTTTGCATTACCAGTAAGAGTAGCGGTACCTTTAAAAACTTAACCACACCCATCCCTATTCACCTTGTAGTTCAAGGCTGCATGTTGATGAATTGGGGCTTGCTAGTTAATCCAATATTTTAAGGTAAAAACTTTCTCATTATATAAAGTGAATTATTTTTTGTCTTGATAGTGAAGCTACTTCTCAGTACTTCCACACTAGTGTGTTGTCATGCAAATGCACCTCCATTACTGTTTGGACTCATATACAGGGTCCTTGACTTGCATCATACTCGACACATGGAATTTCATGGTTACGTCGCTGAACCACCCACCCGCACCCCTTAAAAAAAATCACAGTGTGAAAGTGAAAGTGAAAGTAGAGCATAAAACGCACAGAAAAAGGCATAACAGAGCCTCAGGTGGGTGAATGTCTCCCTCTGGTGGACTGACAGAGGAATGGCCCCATTGCATTACACACGTTGGTGCTTATTTAAGCGAGTTTCAACATGCGTCACATTCAGAGGAACGGAGGAACGGAGGAACGGAGGAACAGAGGAACGGAGGAACAGAGGAACGGAGGACCCTCGTCAACATCGACAACAAAATAACTCTCATCATAAAGATTTAATCATATTGAATCTCTCTTTAAAAGCTGACTTTCTGCAAACAGGACGAGTGACATCTTTGGTGCATGAAGCTCCAGAAGGAGAAACTGAGCCACTAGCAGAACTCACTGTCATGTCCTCACAGTGGTATGATATACACTGATGTGAAACTTTATGACAGGTCGAAAGCAGTGCTTCAAATTTATTGGGAAAAAACATGAAACAGAAAACAGAAACTGTCCAGTGACTAGTTTGGTTCATGATTTTTTTTTTTCATCTAGTCATAAACAATATTGCATTCAGCTCTTAAAGACAGTTGCAGTTCTGTTTTTAGGCTTTTGAAGACCACTTGGCATCTTTTCATTTTTTTGTACCAAAAAAGATTCCATTATTTTCCAGTCAATGACTCTAGTGTGAACATGACACATTTAACGTTATGACAAACATCCTGCTGGTGAGTCCTTCGCCTAAATTCCTCTTAGTTTAAAATTGCCCCTTTTATTAAAGCAAAAATATGAATAATATTTTTTCAGTCCCCTGGTTCTCTTGATTTGATAAAAGAAACATCAAGTTGGTCATTTTAGCAACACTTTTATATACAGTTAAACCCGTTAGCTTGACCCCAATGGTCTGGGCCCTAAATGTGGTGAGAGGTGGGGGTGGTGGGATATCGTAATTGATCATGGGGCGTCATGGTTACGGCGCTGGCTCCCTATTGTTTTCGCAGTGTTTGACTGTCATATACGGTAGTAGAATGTAGTTTAACGCCTTCTAACTGCTTTACTATAATACTGAACTCCCACAAGAGACACTGTCGTTCGCTATATGTGCGCTGCTCGTTCAGGTTGCTGCTCGTTGCTGCAGGACGCTGGCATGTTGCCAGCTGTTAATAAAGCCTCTTCAGCATCATTACATCATTACAGTTAATCTGGCATGAGTTAATAATGAGAAAACAATGGCAGCGGTGACAGCATTAGCATTAGCAGTAGCAGGCTACAGCGCTAACACTGAGCCTAGTTTGGCGAGCTATAGATGGAGAAATGCAGACACCGGACGCGGTTCACGTTGTGGTGAGGGCAAAAGACGAGGTTGGCGGCTTAACAAGGTAAATAACATGGAAGGAAATCTGTTCTGTAGCCTTTCATTGCGAGAGGAGAGGGTGTTGCACCCAATTGTGACAAAATACCTAAGCCTTACCTCACTCAGAGTCTGCTGTCCCATAAATATTTTAGCACAAAGCTCACTGATGGTGAAGGCCGTAACGTTTTCTGTAACAGATAAAATGATCTTAACTATGATGCTTCAGGGAAAATCATCCCAGGACGGTAAAAAACCTGTGTTAACTAATGCTACGAGTTTAAGGCTTTGCTTGAGTTCTCTTGTAGTTTTACTTCACTTTTTGCTTCTTACCGCTCCTGCACTTTCTCTTTTATTTACTGTTCTTTTTTGTTTTTTAGTGTTTTTTTTTCACTCTCTTTCTTTCTCGCCTTCAGTCTCGCTTTCTCTCTGAGGGTTTCTATGAAACAAGTGAACTGCATACTGATGGATGAAGCTCAAAATGAATAAATCATTCCTGTCAAACACACTACATACTTACCCCAGTTCTCCTTTGGGCCCAGTGGATAAAAAAAAAAAACAGCAAGAAACTCGTTTTTGCAGTTTTTATGTGATGTATCATTTTATTTGCCTTATCAGTAAATGATGGAATATAGACCTAGTGCTGATATAGTCCTCAGCAGATTATTGAGTTGAATAAATATATAATTATAAAATATATGTGTATATTATAAAATGCTGAAGAGACGTACTCAAGTGTTTGTTTCAGGTAGCAGCATTTAAATGCTGAAAAATTATACCAGATCAGTTAAACGAACCACCATTCATTTTAAAACTTAAGGCCACATTTACTTCACAGAAGACCAGAGAATACAGTGTTGAGTTTTGAAGAAATTTCTACCACATTTCTCCAGCGATAGGCTGCGACTTATACATTGAAAACCTGGTGTTGGGTGTGACTTGTTAAAATGGGGCCTATCTCAAAACATGAAAACACATTTGCTAATATAATACATAATATAATTATGAATAGTATACAGTGGGGCAAAAAAGTATTTAGTCAGCGACCAATTGTGCAAGTTCTCCCACTTAAAAAGATGAGAGAGGCCTGTAATGCTTTACCTAAACTATGAAGTCTCATGTCATACTCCACATACAGAATTTTGTGATTACATCACTGCCCCACCCCCATCCCCCACCTCCACTCATTTAAAAAAACAAATTTACAGTGTAAAATTGAAAGTGAAAGTGAAAGTAAATCAGAAAAAGGCATAACAGAGCCTTGGGTGGGTGAATGTCTCCCTCTGGTGGACCCACAGAGGAATGGCCCCATGACATTACACACATTAGTGCTTGTTTAAACGATTTTTTCCCTCCACTCTGCCCAATGGTAGTGTTATCACAGCGCAGCTACACACACAGTGTTGTTTTGTTGATTGGCCAAAATTATTACAACAAATTGTATTGTCTTTTGACATTTGGCCGGTTTCCTCCTTGTTGCTGGGCTTGAAAATATAGAAAGATTAGTTCTCCACTTCAGTCCTCTAGCGTCCCTTAGTTACCGGAGTGTTTCTGTCTCTTCTTGTGTTTGAGTTGATGATGTGAAATGTTGGGTGGATGTAATGTGTGGTGTTATGTTATGGTGAGCTTTATATGTGGCATATTGTGTTGAGCTGAGATTTATGCACACAGTTCACTTAATGCACTGCAGTGGGATTAAGTGTAAGAGGCTATGGTGTGTGCCAGCCAATGATAAGAGAACATTTACTGTAAATGTGACGTACATCTCCAAGGGCGATGCTGAACACACACTCTTTATCTTTGAATAAAAAAAAGTGCTCGCTCACTCATTTCTCCTTTTATAAAGGAAAACAAGTTGTGAAGAAGGACGATACAGCAGTGATGTTTTATCTGTCAAATGAATGCATAGACTGCTAAGCTCTACTTTATCCCAAATGTACTAATTATAAATACAATCATAAATACAAGAGGTGTAACAATTACTACTAATAATAACTTTATATATATATTCTTCCCGACTCCCCTTCCTGATTTCTTCGTTTTTTCCATGTTTGTCACACTTAAATGTTTCAGATCATCAAACAAATTTAAATATTAGTCAAAGACAACACAAGTAAACACAAAATTTGGTGTTTCATTAAAGTATTTTATTATTAAGGGAGAAAAAAATCCAAACCTACATGGCCCTGTGTGACAAAGTGATTGTCCTCCTGTTAAAACATAACAGTGGTTCATCACACCTGAGCTCAATATCTCTAGCCACACCCAGGCCTGATTACTGCCACACCTGTTCTCAATCAAGAAATCACTTAAATAAAACCTGCCTGACAAAGTGAAGTGACCAAAAGATCCTCAAAAGCTCGACATCATGCTGAGATCCAAACAAATAGGTTCGTCTCAATTTTACCAGAAAACATCTTGATCATCATGATCTCCAAGACTTTTAGGAAAATACTCTGTGGACTGACGAGACAGAATTTGAACTTGTTGGAAGGTGTGTGTCCCATTACATCTGGTGTAGAAGTAACACCACATTTCAGAAAAAGAACATCATACCAACAGTGAAACATGGTGGTGGTAGTGTGATGGTCTGGGGCTGTTTTGCTGCTTTAGAACCTGGAAGACTTGCTGTGATAAATGGAACCATGAATTCTGCTGTCTATCAAAAACTCCTGAAGGAGAAAGTCCGGCATCTGTTCATGACCTCAAGCTGAAACGAACTTGGGTTCTGTAGCAGAACAATGATCCAAAACACACCAGCAAGTCCTCCTCTGATTGGCTGAAGGAAAACATAATGAAGACTTTGGCACTGGTACATACAAACATGGGTTATTAGACTTGGACATAGACAAAGGCATTGACGGACACACACTCGCTGGGCA
>JBBIGC010064103.1:0-10931 GCA_037576955.1 Lepidarchus adonis
CTGCCGGGAAATACTGGGGGCGGGGCCACAGATCCATGAGCGTGGATTATGAATCTGCGGGTACGGATTCAAAAACCAAACTTTCGGATTATAAAATCTGAGCGCACGGATTGGAAATTCGCGGGTACGGATTTTAAAACTGAGGGAACGGATTGCAAATCCGTTGCCACGGATTGTTGTTTTTTTTCCTGCAGGTGACGTTGCGGGCTCCGTATGCAAGGGATGATTACATTTTCTTAAAAACAAAAAAAATGATTACATCAGAGCCACAAAATGGCCTTCAACCACCAAATCAATTTTTGTACTGATTCTTTGGACAAAAAAATGTGACAGGCCTATGTTGAACCCCTTCATTTTCTATCTATCAAAATCTGAGAGAAGTAATAATGAATGGACATATGACACTAGAACAGAGAAAACTAAGCTATTCCAGTGGAAATCACATCTCAGTTTTCAAGGAATTTACAAGCAATCAGATTGATTACAGACAGGCAAATATTCGGACACATGAGAGGTCTTTGAACAGTTTGATTTCCTACTCTGTACATGTGAGTTATACAATTAAACGGAAGCTGGATTAGTATTAAGTTTCCCTGCACTGAAAATCTGTTTGTGGCTGTCCTTTCATTTGAAAGAACATATTACCTTTAAAAATACCATATATTTCAATGCACACACCACTGTCAACAGACATGATGTGGGTTTATTCTGCATACTACATTTTGAAGAAAAACTAATAGGATCCATAAAACACTGAAAAGAAAATCCTAGCTGGAGATCACAAAAAGATCATAGTTGATCTAGCTGGCTATGTGGTCAGTCAGGTAAACTAGACACTGTAGTGCTCAACAGCAAGGGACAGTGTTTACTCCTAATTATAGTATGCTGTGTAACCAGCGTCTCTCTCACACATTTACAGTAGAGGCGATAATCGGATTAGCAAGCACGTCTGTTTACAGACAGCTAGGGTCCTACATTGATACAGCCAACTAACAATAAACCCTCTCACTTACCGCCACAGCCGCTGGCAGCCTCGGGTCAGTCAGCTCACTTACTGAACTGGCTAACCGCTAGTAGTTAGCTAGATAGCAGAGACGCATCCAGCCTTTTGTTTTGGCTCGCTGTGCTGGTCATTACACAGACAAAACGCGGTTCAAGGAATGAGGTGAATGCGAAAACAGCTCCTTACATTCACAATTGGTGTTAAATTGATCAACAAAACTGGTTAAACCAGCTGAAGGGTCCGGGAATGTCCATTATAGACCCAGCTCGCGGTTTCCAAACAGAGGCACATACTGCCACATAATTAGCCGTTTTCCGACTAACTAATGTCAACAGAGGCTACCCAGCGGTGTGTACAACAGGGACATTCTATTTTTTAAAAACAAAACTATTGTGCAATTTTAGGTAAATACGTCCGTTACCTGGCGGGGCAGTCGAGCCCGAGTCGGCGGGACCGGCGGTCGCCATTTTGCCCAGACTTGCTCCAGCAGCCCGGACTGTGCTGGAGTTTCTGCTGCTGACGCGCGACTCTCTGGGCGTCCTCCTCTCAGCTCAGCCCCACATTTTCATGGTTAGGCCCGGCTGCTGGATATTAACCCTTTCTGGTCAGGGAACTGGGCTTACTTTGCTGACTACGGGGCTCTTTAAAGGACCCATATAATGCACTTTTTCCTTTTTCCCGGTTTGTTTTTTTCCTAAAACAGTCCTCAGTCAACTGAATTCTCCATTATCATCTTTCAAAAAGTAGTCAAAACTCTCCTAGTCAAAAATGTGTAAATATACTGCCCGTTTTGTTCTATAACTACAAAAACAAGAAGGGGAAATTAGTTTTCTTTGATTCCTTAAACACACAACTATGTATTTCTACCAACCAGTTTATTATAGTCATCAAATACATAGATTAAAATGACAGATTACTTATAAATATATTTATCTAAAAATACATTGATGCTTGCTACAAACACTGCTGCCTTTTGGAAGCCAACGTGTTTAGTGTTTTCACAGCAGGACAGTCTGTGTTTCCAAAATCCCTGACTATAGCTTTAAAGCAGCAGTTCAGCAAATCCACATTAACAGGCAAATGAATCCTAATATCTGAAAATTACATGATGTGAGGAGCTGAGATTTGACAAAAGAAAACGATCGCTTTTTATTTGTAACACTACTCTGCCAAGTGTGTTGTTTCATTCCTATGGTGCTACATGTCTAGGCAACAAATGATATGCAAACCATATTCATAATGCCACTAGACTGCAAAACAATCATCATTATGCAAGCATGGAAAATGGATTTTAATACCAACTGACACCCGGGAAACTGTGGTCATGTGTGGCCTAACTGTCGGCATGCTTTCCCAATGTCTCACACAAGTTTAAGAAGGGATGGTCTACTGACGCCCAGGCTCTTTGTATTCTGGAGATAAAAATAACAACAAGATCTCAAGCACAACATCACTTTAAATTGAGTTGATACACAAGCCTGAGAAAAAGTGTATATTTAGTAGAAGGAAGCCCTTCCCTCATGGAAACTAACAAAAAGACGTTAGAGCAAAATTATTTTAACCATATTGAATGTTAATGAAACAATGTATAATTATAATGACACAGTGTATCACCTGACAAACCTGGACTTGGCAGTACAATTTTACAGAAAAAACATCAAAATAAGGACGGGGCTATTTTGAAGCCTAGTTTTAATTAAGACCTACAGAGTAATTCAGTTTTTTTAGTCAGAGATTTCACAATATGATGCTTTCACATTTCAACTAACGAAAACATCTGTGAGTTACTTATTCCAGATGTTAGCCTGGTAGACCACTTTCTTTTTCCACCACACAAGACTTTTAGCAGGCACAAGAAATTTTCCTATTCTGTTATTAAATCACATTAAAGATCCCTTCTGATCACTTAAAACTGATCTAAAAGGCTTATTATTCACCAGATTTTGTTTCTCCGCCTTATAGTCACAGCAAACATTTAATAACTGGATTTGTTAGAAAATGCTTTGCATAATAACCCAAAAAACAACAAATAAGCAATTAAATAAAGAAGCAAACATATTTATTTATAAGTTTTATTTGAAATTTGTGATTTGTATTTGTGGAAAAAATTAATTGTCTACATGGTGAAAGAAAACGTATAAAAAATCTGTATTAAAAGTATTAAAATTTGTCATTTAAAATAACCCATTAATACATTTTGATAAAACATATGTGAGAGAGAAAATATTCATTAATATAAGTGGTTTTGATATAAAGTTTTGGCTCAACTCAGTGTGACTCTGAGTGTGACTACATTCATACCTAGAGTACATTTCATGGCTCAGCATAACTAGGCACAGGATTTTAGGAAAACATTGGGCATTTCTTTTTACTGTAGTAGTTCAACCCATTTGCTTCAGCAAGCTTGCGCAGGATGTGCTTGGTGACACACTTGGAACGGCTCTTGTGTTTCACCTTACAACAGCTCAGAAATCCCCAGAACTGATCGCTGCACACCTCATCCACAATGCTGTTCAGCTGACACAAAACAACATGGACATATTAGATCAATAACTGATGGGCTACACGATCTAATGATCTTTGATGCTCATCGCTGGGCTAGAAAGACAAGCTATGTACATGTGCAGAAAAAAACTTGCTTTGACTCATTATTTACGTAACGTTTTAGGAAACATAAGGGTGCAAACATTAGGATCCAGTAAGAATTTGTTCATATACACACCTCTGTCTGTAAACAAGCAGGATTCTTCTCTTCCATTGGGAGGCAGCACTGCTTATACAGTTTGCCTGCAAATTTCTCCAAACTCTCATCAAGCCTATAGAGAGAATTTTGAGATTCATTTGTTACATGTAATGATTATGTTAAGTTACATTTTAAAATCCACACATGCATCCAAGAACATATTTTATTTTACAGAAACAGAGAGACTATCACTCATTGTTACTATACAAAACACTTAATTCATTATACAGTTTGGCGTTTCTATTAATGGGATGACAATCAGGTGTGAGTAGGAAACCCTGTTTTCTTTTCTTAAAGAACAGGGATCCAGCAAAACCTGATTGCATATAACACATAACATCATAAAACACATTTGTAAATGCATGTCACAGCTTGAACAAAAGCAGCATCTGAAAACCTCAGAAAAAGAGTTGCTGATGCCAATACAAGTGGAAAATATTACAAGAACATCTCTAAAGAATAGAGTCAGACAGACTGTGGACAAATTGACAAAATTCAAGACCCTACCGAAAAGTAGCAGACCATCAAAGATAAAAGTCCCAGAGGTAACAAAGGAACCCAGGGTAACTTCTAAGCACCCAAAGGCCTGTCTCACACCTGTTAATATTAATGTTCGAGTCCAGCGCCCCCATCCCCACCACAAAAAAAACCCAAAAGAATACTGGTTTGCATAACGATGTTCAAAGGAGAAAGAATTCTCTGCCCATCTACAGTTTATTATAGATCAATTAAGATGGCTTAATTGGGGAGCATTACTTTTGGAGAAATAAAACTGTATTCCAGCATAACAACCCTATCCCACCTGTGAAACATGGTGGTGGGAGTGTTCAGATATGTGCTTGCTTTGTGCACATTCTGAAAGCACAGGTTCACTTACTTTTGCCAGACACAAATATGTTATTGTAATATTGTGCTATTTATTTAACTAGGTTTTCTTCATCTACGTTTAGGACTTGATTGAAACTCAGATCCTGTTTTAGGTTACATTCATATAAAAATGCAGAAAAACGTTAAAGGGCTTACAAACTTTTAAGCAACACTGTAGCCTACAAATATCCTGTCACAGTCATAGGACTTCTTCTTTTAGTTTTGTATTCAAAGTACAACACGATGAATAAAAATAATTTAAAACACTCCTCATGTTTACAGCTAATTGAACATGTTGAACAAATATGAACATATTATAAATGAAATTATTAACACATTCATTAAACAATATTTCAATATAAAATCTGCATGCTCTCATTGCTCATACTTGTTTTAGTTACCTGCCTGAGAAGGAAAGTGGAGCTTTACAGAAAAGCTTTGTTACAGCAATTCATTGGAACTTAAATTCAATGCAGAAAGTGAAACACTAAACACAAATCAATGTAGTGTTTGACAGCATTTTATAGATGGGGCACGTCAGTGTATTTGTCCATTTTAGCTTGTTGAAAGTCAGAAAAAAATAATATGGTGATTCCCATTTTGACATATTGCCCACCTAACACAGCAGTAGCAAATTCAGTCAGATTATATGCATAGTTCAATTGCAGTATATATTTTAAAAGCAATATTGCAATCTTACTCTGTAGATTTCTATTGGCTGTCATAGCTCTAGACTTTAGAAGCATTTAAACAAAAAAAGCATACCACCTCTACCAAGATTTTAATGAAAACAAAATAATATATGATAACAAAATAAAAACATAAAATATGGTGAAATAAGACAAACTTACATTCTCTGTACGCTGTGGTAACTTAAGTACATATCACAGAACGTGTCTAGAGTAGGACGAGCTTGTGGGACAGACATGCTGTCATTGTAGAGGGTGTATTCTGGATTTGGAGCAGCAGAAGCAAAACAATCATATTGCTTTTCTCCTTTTTCTTTTTCACAACAAACAAACTGTGCCAGGTCACCCGTCTTCTCATTTGTACAGAACTCATCCATCATCATTTTCCACTGTGGCACACAGAGTGAAAGAGGCATTGCAAATGTTAATTGGACATGAGCCTGAGTTCAAGAAAAGCACATCTTATCCCTGCTATTAATTACAGATCATATACATGTCTTAAGGTACCTGTTCAGACATGCTCTATATGTGTCACCAATACAATACATAATGACAAACCTTTCTCTCAGCACAAGCCTGTTTTTCTTTCTTCTTACAGCATTGATTGAAGCTTTTTTCCAGGTCATTCATGGCCACTGCTTGATGAGACAGCAAGCCATGGCCTTTACGAGGCAGACACCTGGACAGGATCTGGCGCCGTTGCTTGTTATTAGTACAAATGGATCCAATGTTGCCAGAATTAGGGCGGCCATAGGGAAAGAGACTGTTCAGAAGTCCAGTCACTCTTCCTTTCAGAGCTCGGGGACCAATGCGCAACCTGTTGAAATCAGCAAAATCAGTTTTCCCCTCAAAAGTAATATGGACCACTGTGGGTTAGCACAAGGTCAGAAAAAGGCACAAACAACACACCCAAAAATGCACACTGAAAAACACAGCATGGTTCTGAAGGTTCAGTTGTGTACCTCAACTTGTGCACTCCATTCACTTAGATATTTTAAATAAAGAAAGAAATAAAATAAGTGGGAGTGAAGAGTCAATGCAATGTAAGACGTATAAAGTTAAGTAAAAACATTATACCCCCTACATGTATCTAGAAGCACTAAAGGTGTACACTTAAGAGAACCATCCCACTGACACGCAGACTTGTTCATTCATGATTTTATTATTATTTGTTTCGAGCTAAGAGGGACTGCTGTCCATGTTTACCGTTTTCTTACTTCTCACAATTCACAATGTTCTGGTGGACTTCAGAGCTCCTTGGCAGCCTATTCTCAAGTATGTGCTTCATGCAGAAATAAGTCAAATCTACCTTTTTGGGGGGCAGGTTCTGGGGTTAAAGGTAAAGTCCTCAGTCATGGAGGGGATGTCAGCCCATGGCACATGGCCAGAAGGCTCATATGATTGGTCTGCGGCAGCATTCTCAAAGCAATCCCATTTCGCTGACCCTTTCTTCTTGCAGCAGTGAAAATGACTGGTCTTAACTGAGAACTCCTCATCACAGAAGGCAGAGAGAGACTTTTTCCACTGCAATCCACAAAAAACATGTTGGAAGATGAGAAAATGATATATATGATTTTGGTAAAAAGATAAATGGAGGAGACGATAAATCAAAGAGCAGGTGGCTAAAAAGAGATAAAGGAGGAATGATGGACTACAGTGGGAGACAGAGAGAGAGAGAGAGAGAGACAGCGACAGAGACAGAGAGAGAGAGAGAGAGAGAGAGAGAGAGAGAGAGAGAGAGAGAGAGCTTTGATTTCATTTCCCCATAGACAGTATCAGATCCTGATACTGTCTATGGGGAAACTGATATCACTCAGGGCTGCACACTGTTTGGTCTATCTAACAGTCATTCCAAAACAATGAGAGATAGACACAATGACAAAGTGCTTTACTCTACACTTCCTTAATATCTGTTATTATGATTTACATGAGGTACACTTTGTTTGGTTTGTGCTATAACAAAACATTCAGTAAGATAACAGGGAAGAGTGAACAAAAGTGGACCCTCAAATCAGTAAAAACGCAAACCTAAAACAAGAACATCAACAATCGCAGAATACATTCTTTAGGCTTAACGTTCTTATAAATATAATGTTAAATACATACTGGATATTGATTCATTATTGAATTCTAATCTAATCTAATCTAATCAAGAGGTAGAACAGAAGGGTTCTCTATCACAGCTTTCTGTTTCTTACAGCCTTTGTTTGTCTCCACATTAAAACAATGAGTGATTTATCTGAAACAGTTGGGTTTGATGATGAGGGAGTTTCATTAGTCCTAAAACATTAGACAAGAACTGACAGGTCTTATAGAGTCCACACAGTAGTTTGTGCTGAATCCACAGTGGTGCCATTAATCACAATAGTGATATTCACTGTAGATACATACAGTTACCCTTTCGACAAATGTGTGCACTAGAGACAAACAACTTTCCCTGTGCTCAAACCACTGGTGACTCAAATCATGGCTGACAAATCATGCCTGAATCACCACTATTGATCTGAGGGTGTGATCATTCATGGGCTACTACTAAACACTGTGAATCATCATAAATAATGACAGAACAGACAGTCTTACCGCTTGCTCTGCACAGCACAGAGTCACCTCCTCATCCTCATTCCCGTTGCTGCAACACTTGGAGAACCACGACTCCAGCTGGTTGACAGCGTTAGCCTGACGAACCAGATAGCCAAAGCCATTCCTGGGTAGAGTCTCCTTAGGGTACCGAGGGCGCTGGCTACCATAGAGACAGATGGCTTGGACATTGTTGGATTTTGGTCGGGCAAGAGGAAACGGAATCTGTGGGGGCCCTGCAGAGCGGGGGCTGAACTTAGGAGGACCTGAGTGACCAGGACACAAAGAGAAGGACAGAAAGACAGATAAATGATAAGGGACTTCAGATAACCAAGTAAAACATGAACAGGGAAATGATAAATAAGTAATAAGACAAAGAAGAAAAAGAGCATTTTCGTTTTTTTACTATCTTGAAAGATTAGGGAAAAGTATATATCATGACATTGCGTATTGGAAAAATTACTCATGGTATTGCAATATGATATTTTTGCCATGTCTCCCATCCCTACATGCAATTATATGTGATGAACGAACCAAAGCTGTAAGAGGTGACTGACTGTTATATCTTTTTAACACATCATAATTTTGGTAATTCGAGAGATTCCATGCTCCCTCTTTGTATCACCTGACTGGGGAACATCTGTCTCTCTCAGAAAGTCAGGGATCACCTCTTTCTGCTCAAAAAAATCTGAAACAGTACAAAAGATATAAAATCAATTACATGCACTGACAATGAACAGTCAAATGAAAGAAAATGAATAGAAATAATAAAATGTTCAGCCTTAAATGAGTGAAAACATTATTTGTTTCTGCATAAAATCTGAGGAAAAGGACAATAAGGATTCAGAAGCCAGATATAAGTGACATTAAAAAAAGAAGAACTTAAGGTCTGAGAAATTCACAGTAGATGTTAAAAGGCATTGACTGCATAAAGTACTGTTTGGTAAAAAAAAATACAGTTCAACAGACCTTCATCCAACACATCGCTGAGGTCGAAAACAACTTCTCTTTGGCCCACAAAAGGCTCTGAAAAACAGGACAGACCATGTTTATTAGACAGTAACGCGATTAAAGATATATGCACAACAGCTGCCAAGTATGTAATACTGAGGAACAGTCATAAAGCTCTTGAAGGCTCAAACAGGCTTAAGTGGTTCCAGTCAATAGAGCTGAAGCATTCCAAAGCTCAGAGTCACATCTTTACAACAAAAATTCAGTTTAGAGAACTTCTCTGGAAGATTCGCTGGACTTTTGCTACCTCGTACCTCAAGTAGAACCTAGTAGGATGATGCAGATTTAAACAGGTTATGTAAGCCACTGCTTACACTGAATTACAGAAATAATACTTTTTAAAAGTTGTCCTAATAAGCCATGCTAGCTCTGTTAACAAGACAATAAAACACGGGCGCATTGTTTACCTTCCTCTGCGCTCACCATCAGAAACATAAGCAAGAAGACATGCTGCCGTAGAGAGCCCATTACTGACGACCTGACCCTGTCGACCGACCACTTGAGTCTCTGAGCGAATCCTTCCTCCACACTCCTCCTGTGCCTTTCAGTGAACTAACGGGAAGACCCCGTACTGCGCATGCGCAGTTCCTCCGGGCAAACCCACCTTTCAGTTTTATTTTCTTCTGTTTCTAAGACTATAGTCGCAACAAAGCCGAATAAAAGTAACCAAGATTATTCAAATAAAATAAATCAATAATTAAAGTTTTAAACAGTTAAGACAGCAATGTTTGGCTGAGCTGTTGTATGTGTTATAATCCTACTGGAGAAAAATAGGAAAAGCTTATTATAACTTCCTTAATTTTATATATATAAATATATATATATTATTACTTTAATCTTTTATTTTTATTTTGCACAAACGTATTGAGTAAGTGAAGTTTTTTAAAGTTAAATTAAAAAGCAATTGCACAAATAAGCTATAACATTAAAGCCTCCTGTCTTATATTTTGTAGGTTCCTCTGGTGTCACCAAAACAGCTATGACCCATTAAAGTATGGGATCTATAAGACCCTTGACGGTGTGCTGTGGAATCTGGCACCAAGACCAAGTTAGCAGCAGATCCATTAAGTCATCTACAGTGGTGCTCGAAAGTTTGTGACCCCTTATCATTTTCTAAAATTTTATATGAATGTGACTTAAACATCATTTGATTTTCAAGCAAGCTCTAAACATAGATGAAGAAAAATAATAATAATATTGCTGACCATCTATAGTTTGATATAGAGCATGTGGGCAAACCAGGAACATACTGGAAGAATGTTTTGTAGATGGATGAAGCCAAAAACGAGAACTTTCTTGTTTAAATGAGGAGTCTTACAACTGGAGAAAGAGAAAGACAGAATTCCTCCATAACTTATCTCATGGTGGTGGGAGTGTTCTGGATTGGGCCTGTTTGCTGGATATAGACCTGGACAGATTGTCGTCATTGATGGGACAATGAATTCTAAATTATACCAGAGAATTCTACAAGAAATTTCAAGGCATATTTCTATAGACTAAACCTTAACAGGCAGTTAGACTGCAATCCTAAACACACGTCATTCTACCAAAGAATGGTAAATATTCTAAAATAACATAAATAAAATAAAGTGAATATTCTGGAATAGCCGAGTCAAAGTGATGCAAATAAAATGTGGAAAGTGAGGAAACCCACCAACATCTAAGATCTAAAATTGAAGTTGATGTGCAGGACTGATAAACAATTACTGCACAGTTATTGCTGCACAAGAGGAACTTACCACATACTGAAAGCACAGGTTCACTTACTTTTTACACATTCAAAAGTTATTGGTTTTTTCCCCCAATACATAAATGAGTAAATAACAAAATTTTTGAACTATATTCTTTGAATCTGCTTTTAGGACATTTGAAAATCAGATGATGTTTTAGGTCACATTCATAAAAAATACAGAACATTTGAAAGGTTTCACAGTCTTTCAAGCACCACTGTATGTTGTGAGATAACAACACTCATCCAGACCCACACACCCACCAGATCACTTAGATCAGCGAGGGAACTACGTTTGGAGATTCCACCCCC
>JBBIGC010064113.1:0-10931 GCA_037576955.1 Lepidarchus adonis
GACAGACAGACAGACAGACAGACAGATAGACAGATAGACAGATAGATAGATAGATAGATAGATAGATAGATAGATGAATTTAATTCATATTTTAGGCCCTTGTTTTGGCCAAAAGTGCCAAGCAGTCTTGCGCAACCTCCCATCTTCAACAAAATAATAAAGCAACTTTATGCCATATAAAAAATGTTAATAGCAAAGTTTTGACAAAGCAACAGTATTTTGTGTCTGTCATTGTGGAAAATGACCTCGCACATGTAAACAAACGGCTACAGTGTGATGAAAATCCCAAAAACTGCGTTTTCAAAAATCTGATTAAGAGGCATTGAGTTGGAATTCCCTTTTTGAAGAATGAACATTGAATATCACAGTAAATAGTATCAGAATTCATGAAAGACCAAAGGGAGCAGTGTGTGTGTCTTAAATCTTTTGCTATCTCTCAAAAAACAAAAGATTTATTGGACAACATTAGGCACCATACCACTGTTTTTTCATTTCCTATTTTGCTGATAGTATGCAGATGCAGATACAGGTCCAGCATTTCTTAAAAAAAAAAAAGCAAAATAATAATAATAATAATAATAATAATAATAATAATAATAATAATAATAATATTTAAAATGAGACATTTAAGCAACTCTAGAAGTACACATTCCTGCTGAAACCACTCACTCTGCTACCCCAGAGGAAGATATACAAACATTACACAACATTACACAACCTGGAAAACATTTGTAAAATTTAACAAAAATGGCACTGTGCAAAAGTTTGGGCACCCTACATAATCAGTACTTAGTAACACCTCCTCTGACAGGTTTCACAGCTTGCACACGCTTTTTAGAGCAAAAAGTCTTTCAGTTCTTGTACTTGGGATTTTCTCCCGTTCTTCCTGCAAAAGGTTCTAGTTCTGTAATGTTCTTTGGTCGTCTTGCATGCACAGCTCCTTTAAGATCCACCCACAAATGTTCAATGATGTTTAAATCAGGAACTGTGATGGCCATTCCAAACTTTCAGCTTGCGTCTCTTGAGGTCGTCCATGTTGGATTTTGAGGTTTAGGATCATTGTCCTGTTGTAGAAGCTCATTCTATTTTCAGCTTCAGCTTTTTTTTACAGATGGTGTGATGTTTGCTTCCAGAATTTGCTGGTATTTAGTTGAATCCATTCTTCCCTCCACCTGTGAAATGTTTTCTGTGCCACTGGCTGCAACACAACCCCAAAGCCTGATATATCCACCCCCATGATTAATGGTTGGCAAGGTGTTCTTTTCATGAAATGCTGCTTCTTTTATCTCAAAACATGTCTTTGCTGATTGTGGCCAAAGATTCTATTTTAACTTCCTCAATTCACAGAACTTGTTTCCAAAATGCATCTGGCTTCTGTAGATGTTCTGCTGCATACTTCTGACATTGGATTTCATGATGGGGGCAAAGGTAAGGTTTTCTTCTGCTGACTCTTCCATGAAGGACAATGGAATGGCAGCTAAAACTTTCTGCAGGTTCTTTGCAGTCAAAAGGGGATTTTGATTTGTCTTTCAGACCAGCATATGAGCAGTTCTCTCCAAGAGTTTTCCTGATCTTCCAACTCTCATCTTGACCTCCACAGTTCCCCTGAACTGCCATCTCTTAATTACATCTCTCACTGTGGAAACTGCAATCTGACGCTTTGCTATCTTCTTCTAGCTTCTCCTGCATTGTGGGCATCAATAACTTTCCTTTTTCAGAGTCTTACACAGCTGCTTAGAAGAACCCATGGTTGTTGAGTGTCCACAAGTGTGTGCACAAGGTTTGAAATTGGCACCAGCTGACATTTACTAATGCCAGCGGTTGCCATGTATCAGATCTAATGAGCCGATTAACTTTTAAAAAAGAATCTGAGACTTTAGAACTTTTGCACAGTGCCATGATAATGTTTTTAATTTTTTGTATTAACTATGCATCAATGCTTGCTGAAAATGTGTATTTTTCTCCTAGAGAGACAGTGTTAACATCTTTTCAATTAAAAATCACCAAAATCTGTTATTTATGAAGGGATGCCCAAAACCTTTGCTTTAGACTCTACATGTAAGAGTAGTTTAGAGGGAGTAATTGTTTTTATTGTTTGATTTTCAGATTAATAATATCAGAATAAATTCTAATACAATTTATACAGTGAACAGTACATGTTTGTCGATGTATTGGGTTCCCATTTGCATGAGTTCTACTCATGGAAAACTGGAATTATCTGTAGGAATCACCAAATCCCTGGTTTGAGCTCAGTGGTTAAATCAGTTTTACACAAATGGGCAAACAAATACTTTTTTAAACAAATATTTTAATTTGTTTTTCTTTCTTTTAAACTGTTTTTTTTTTTCTTTTTCTTTGCATTTATTCTAATATCATGTTTTTGCTGCAGAAAGACACTCAATGATGTGATAAATGGGAGCAAACAATTGGCACAACTGACTAAGACTTTTGCACAGTACTGTAAATGATAAGTTCCACCATCTGTCCTGTTAAGTGGATACTGGTTGTATCATGCTGTTGGTTATGAAGTATCTGTAGGCCGTCACTGAATAAGAGACTAATTAACAGGTGTCAGGGCTCTGTGTGTATGTACTCCTGCTATAAGCTAATTGGCAGATATGGAATAACTGGAAATTAGATTTTTTATGGTTACAGTTGCATCAGTCTGGGAGACAATTAAAATTTAAGGGGCATCACCAAAGACAGGGCCTACAGCATGGGACCCTTCATCCACCAAGACCTACACTAGCAGTTACACCAGTAGTGACACCACTGTCTAGTGATAGCAGCCTTTCTATTGCTGAAGTTTATCTAGGTTCTGGATATGTTCTTTGTATAAAATCTAAAACAGTGGAATGCAAAAGCCAAAACTGCAGAAGACTTGCTCAATTACCACCAATATGTCTAATGTTGTACTGTTGCAGATTCCTTATACCGGAGCTAGTATGAATCCTGCTCGCTCTTTTGGACCTGCAGTCATCACGTGGAGTTGGGAAAACCACTGGGTAAGATCAGATCAAATCACCTTACATAAACAGAAGAAAAGCATGTTGTAGCTCAAATTACAGTGGAGCTCATCTGTGCTAAGACTGATCTCACCTACTGCAGCTATGATGCTAATTATGTCTTCAATGCAGAGAAGCTACTACAAACTGTAATTCAAGAAGATCACACAGGAACCAATACACTTCTGATTTTCCACTTCTCAATGACATTCCATTTCTCAGTAAGAATAAAGTAGAGTGATGTGGAATTTTTTTTTTCATATAAGTTGATATAGATGCACGTATACCACAATATGAATCAAATCACTAATACTGTCCAGTTTTTTACTCCTAAGTGAGATGTGAAGGTAAATTATTTCTTTTCTGTCATAAGATACTGTACTGTAGAATATTATATAATTGTATTTCAGATACAAATAGGTATAAATATAATAAAACAAAAAAAAAAATATTCTGACCAGTCAATAGTGTTACAGGAGAGCACAAACAAATTGGAATTAAGTTAAATTATTTTGTCAATTCCAAATAAAACAGGCAATACTAATATTTAAAAAGTGAAAAGTCTCAATTCTAATCAGTCAAAAGCTTTCAGGTTCTACAGGAGAAGACACTACAGGTTCAACAAGAGAACACATTACATTTGTTTTTCAGATTTCAGTCTTGCTCAATGACGTGGGTAGTGAGGCTTATATACGGAACATTGTGAAACTGCAAGTAAAATTGCAAATTAATGAAAGATTAGTACTTTTTTCCTGAATATATATATTATTAAAGAAGTAATTAACACTTTAACATACAATACCAACTTTATGCATAGAGCACATTTCTGAACAACCAAAGTTGACCAGTGTTTTAAATTTCAGCAACAAAGTAAACAAATAAATAAATACATTTATCAATTAAAACAATCAAAAATTAATAAAATTAATTAAATAGACAATATAGACAAAAATATATAGCGAGACAGTTCAGTAAATATTTTCACTGCCAAGAATGACTTTAAAACATTTTTTTATCATCAGTGGTGGCTTAGTGGTCAGCACTTGGCCTCAAGTTTGGAAAGTCACAAGTTCAAATCCCTGCTCAAGCACAACTGAGATTCCCCTTGAGCAAAGTACCATCCCGCTACACTGCTGCCTGTGCACTGTTGATAGTTGCTGCTACTTCACGTGTTGATGGATTTAATGCAGAAATCACATTTCATTGTACATGTTGTGTGGGATTGAGTGTATTCACAATGATAAATAGTCAATTTCATGTCACTAAATATTGTCCGATGCAAGTTAGGTGTGTCAGAACATTGTATGCTTATTGTATTCAGACAGTTGGCATTCTTTCTTCTTTCTTTCTTTCTTTCTTTCTTTCTTTCTTTCTTTCTTTCTTTCTTTTTTCCTTTTTCCTTTTTCCTTTTTTCCTTCTTTTTTTTCTTTCTTTCTTTCTTTCTTTTTTCCTTTTTCCTTTTTTCTTTCTTTCTTTCTTTCTTTCTTTCTTTCTTTCTTTCTTTCTTTCTTTCTTTCTTTCTTTCAGCTATATGATTCTAAATGCTTAAGAAAGCATTTTAAGATTAGCATTTTTCAGCCCTTCATATGCTAACAGAATCCTCATAGATGAAAATTGTCCTTGCTACCTGTCCTCCATATTGTCCATGCTACATTTTGCCACCCTTTCTCAAGTGGTGTTCTATGTCATGGTTCACATTGGACAATATGGACACTATGGACACGGGGCACCTTCTGCATGTGAGTGTCAATAGTAAATCCCATTCCTTCACTTCCCTGACAGTATTCACTTTACTAAAAGAAAGCATCTCTCATGTTGCCTGTTTTTACCTGAAAATTTGGAAAAAAAACTCTATTTTAAAACCCTATTTAAATTGCCAAATGCTTGTAACTGAATAAACTCAATTAGTACATAGTTTATGGCTGATGATTATCAAAAACTGTTAGAAATACTTCGAAATAACCCTTAAGTGCAGAGTGCTATGGTCAAACAAGACAGCAGCTGCACACTCCTGCACTCGATCATGACCCCTAGGCCTAGGTTCTTCTATGTAAAGCTCTTGAATAACCATGAATTCTTGAAACCGATTACTGGACTGAATTTTCTTTTTTTTGTATTTGCACATCTATAATTAGCATATGTGTCACATTATGTATCTTGCCGGCCAAAGATGTGACTTGGCAGTTTTGCCTGGGTGGCCCACCCTGCTACACTATGCCACATCCTGCAGACAGCTCTTCTTAGAATAGTGTCTCTGTTTTATGTTCTCCATTCACAAGAGCAGAATTCTGTCATCACCGCATTATAATGAAGGGTTATAGAGAATGTGCAGGCGTTCTAACACAGGTTCCCTGTCCTTGTCCTCTTCGTTCTCCTCTGTCATAGCTCTGATTTTACCCAGGCTGTACTTAGATGCTCTGTAGATACATACTGCATGTAGTAAATTCATATATGTGACCGTACACCAATCACATTAACACAACTGAAAGGTGACGTGAAGAACCTTGAATATCTAGTTATTTCATTACAATGGCATTTGTCAGGGGGGTGTCATATACAGGTACATCAAAAAAATTGAATATTGTGAAAAAGTTCAACATTTCTTGACATTCCTTTCAGAAAGTAAAATTCAAATATAAATGTATTACACATATAGTAAAATATATAAAGCCTTTATTTGTTGGAATTTCTATGATTATGGCTTAAAGATAATAAAACCCAAAATTCAGGGTCTCAGAAATTTTGAATATCACATAAGATCAATAAAAAATGATATATTAAATAGAAATGTCAGGCTTCTGAAAAGTATGTTCATTACTATGCACTCAATACTTGGTTGTTCCTCCTTTTGAATTAATTACTGCATCAATGTGACGTGGCATGGAGGAGATCAGCCTGTGGCTCTGCTGAGGTGTGATGGAAGCCCAGGTTGCTTTGATCTCAGCCTTCAACTCGTCTGCATTGTTGGATCTGGTTGGATTTGGTGTCTCTCATCTTCCTCTTGGTCAGTTCAGGATAGTCAATCAAGCACAGTAACACCCTATGCGTTGAACCAGATTTCGGTACCTTTGGCAGTGTGTGCAGGTGCCAAGTCCTGCTGGAAATGAAATCAGCTTCTCCATAAATCTCGACAGCAGAAGGAAGCATGAAGTTCTCTAGTGTGAAATTGGTTGCAAATGTTTATTATTTTAAATATTGATATTGCCCTTGGTGTATCGATTATAGTATCGCTTAAGCAAGGACAACAATATATCGACATATCAATATTTTGTCCCACCCCTAATCTTCAACCCATTGGTTCTGCCTTGGTACTCTACTTTACATAGCCACCTAATGGAAGTTCTTCCTCCGCTCTAGGTGTACTGGGTGGGGCCCATCCTCGGTGGTATCCTGGCAGCTGCTCTGTATGACTACTTATACTGCCCAGACCCCGAGCTTAAGAGACGATGCAGAGAGATGTTCATCAAAGACGCTTCTGGAAAGTACAAAGAGGTGGAATGCTCCAACAACCATCATGCTGGAGAACCAGATGACTTTGTGATCAAGCCTGGCTCCTCCTCTGATGCTGAGAAAGGCGAAAAGAAGGAGGCATTCCAGGAATCATCTGCGGATGTGCTGTCATCTGTGTGACTAGTAGAGATGGAGACAAATGTGTAGGGCTGACATAATGGGCCACCACCATGAGTAGTAAAACAAGTGACAGGGCTAATGTGGCGTTAGCACGCTAGCTTTTTGTTCATAATTAGCCCCGTTAGCCCAAAATCCGAGTCTCCAATCGTGTCTCAGGGAGAACACTTTCTTTCAGAGCTTCTACCACAGTGTATTTCAGCTGATGCTCTTGGTTTAAGGTTCACTACAGCATGTCTGTCCAATTGACTTCCCTGTACATTAGCAAATGTGTAACCAAAGCCATTTATCGTCCAGCGTTGAGAAAGGCTACGTGACATGAGGATTGCACAGGCCCAGGCAGCCATTACCCTGACTTAAATGGATTAGTGTCACAGGTTATGTGTGAAGATGTTATGACATCATATTCTGTGATCATTAAGGAAATTACTGAGCTCCTGTTATGATGGATCAAAAAAGGATTAAGCAGGTTGGTAAAGCCCTCACTGTTTCCACTCAAAACTAGGGCTGTTTTCCAGCCACACTGTGCTGCTCACTCAACGATTGCGTTTTCTTATTTTAGGATGATGTAATTCTTTTATTAGTCTCTAACTTTTACACATATTTTCTGTCTGGCACATAAAACACATTCATCTTGGTAGTGAGTAAGTTTGAAAAGAGACAAAACTACACTAAAACGTCCTGGTCCTTTGTTATTTGGTTAGGTCATCATTGGCCTTGGTAATATTGTAGTTTACCCCCAAAATTGTACGGTGGCTAGTTACAAATGGAGCCATGCTGAAATTGCTAGCAATTACCTCTAGCTTTGCTTATCTCTTCGCTTTCTGTTCGGCATTATGAGTGAAGTATTCCTTTAATACCCAATTGTTAAATCTGGCACTTTAAAGCAAATGGATGTATGACATGTAGGCTTGATGTTTGCTTATCATAATGGAGGGCTGTGATGTGTGGGTTAAAGGATAGTCAATGGCTTGTCTGCATAATTACATTTTTAAGATGTAATCGAAGAGTGGTTTGATGTGAAACGCTTAATTCTAAAGGCGCTTGCCAAGTCAATGTTCCCAGTCCTGTTTCATTCGTTGGAAATGTCTATCAGAGAAAGTTATTACATAAAGTGGTCTTATGATAGATTTATTTTTTCTCCGATTTTTGCACTACTGTGCCATCATTAACTTTCCATGAACTCTGAAGGCATGTGTGGATTTGGATCAAAAATAAAATGGCTGTATATCATGATCTATTGACAGGTACGGGAAACCCTTTCACATCCAACTACTCACATCCAACCCCTAAATTATCCCAAATTTGGGGGAAAATGTGTTATTAATGAGAATAAGAAGTTCTGTTTTGTGTGAAATGAAATATTGGAAAATGAGAGAATTTTTTAAATTTTCCTACAGAGTATCAAATAGAGTGAAACATAAACTAGTGTTGCCTCTAGATAGTAACATTAGCATTTATTGTTCCCTAAGATTTGACTGAGCGATCCTTTTAAAACTCAAGTTACAGACTGCCAAACCCAGCACTAGCTCCAAGCATACTATCAGATATTATGATAAATACAGTATACACTACTGTACATTTTATAGGCCCTGTATTATAGTGTTGTTATAAAGCGTCTGTTCATGTTCACATAAAACGATGTGGAATGGATCTTCATACAGCAGATTTATACAATCTGTTAAGAACGGATTCAAACTCTTTAGGAGATAATGATGAAAAACCAAAGCTGAAATCTTTGTAGTGAAGTATTGTGGTGGATAACATGCTAACACTTTAGCATTAGCTGATTCTGTTTATGTTCACATAAAACAACATGATATGGATCTTCAAACAGCAGATTTATATAATCTGTTAAGAACGCGATTCTCTTTAGGAGATAATGATAAACCAAAGCTGAAATCTTTGTAGTGGAGTATTGTGGTGGATAAAATGCTAACACTTTAGCATTAGCTGATTCTGTTTATGTTCACATAAAACAACATGATATTGATCTTCAAACAGCAGATTTATATAATCTGTTAAGAACGCGATTCTCTTTAGGAGATAATGATAAACCAAAGCTGAAATCTTTGTAGTGGAGTATTGTGGTGGATAACATGCTAACACTTTAGCATTAGCCGATTTTAGGAGGTTTGCTTTAATCAACTGCTGGCTTAAACACATCACAGGTCCACACAGTCAGAACTTTATGAACTTTAAGAAATGTGACTAAAGTAATAATTAACCTACTCTGATTTTCATCATGTTTCTTTAATATTTGCTTGATTTGGTTGTTATTTGGATATATACTATTGTATTAGCCATGCTAGGTTTGTGAATCTCCACATATCTGAAATTCGGGACCAAACATAGATGATATTTAGTGTAATACGTCTCTGCTATGAAATATAGCGTTATACTGTTGTTACAATTACAGTCCTCTGTAAGCCAATTAACTTCATTTGTAGAAGAATCAGGTTTATTATTATTATTTTATTTTATTTTATATTATTATTATTATCTTAAAATTTTATTAAACATTATTAAATGTTTCATGTTTATACCATAATGCTGTGTCTTTATTTTAATCAGAATATTCTTGCTTGTCAGTTATATTTTGGACAGACAGCGGACGTGTTCATTAATTTATTCAGAATTAATTAATATTCCAGCACTTTTGGTCTAAAAGTTAATTCTGGGACATAACGTTTACTTATTCCAATTTTTTAAGGTTTTCAAGGCCATGGTCAGTTTCCCTTAGGTTAGATAAGGCTGGTAAGAATGATCCCTACAACCCTACAGTACAATCTTTACACATTTTCTTAACATTTTCAGTTTTTAGTGTTAGGTGCTGCCTAACCTCTGAAATAGTAAACCCCCTCATTTTGGTGGTGCATTTGGTAAATTTCCCCCTGGTGTAAATAGTTGTATTCAAGGGTTTAACAACTTCAAGACAGAATGTCTTGAAACAGCATTCAAATTGTGAATTAATCGAGGCAGTTGTACCATGAAAATCAGCCCTTTTTATTTTTGTTTATTTATTTATTTTTAAATTTGCCTTATAAAAAGTATTTTCACTTTCAAATAATTCCAAAAACACTGCAGAACTCTTACAAAATTTGTATATTTTCATATCACACTTTTATAAAACAAATATTTGATGTTTTATTTAATAAGATTGTACATTTAAATGCCCTTTCATGGAGAAATGTGATTTTTAACAGAAACATTCCAAACTATATGTTAAAGGGAACTGAAAACACCTGTTAAGGCCACCTGATGGCATTGTAGACCATTAACTGCTGAGACCTAACTGACAGTTGCTTCTATATTGTTGGCCAGCAGAGGGCAGTGAAGGGTTTGACAATCACTCCATGGTTCTGATTTAATCTACTGTATTATTCGGTCTCATATCCAATCAGGTTTGCTCAAACTGAATACTAATCAAAAATCAAATGGAACATTACAATGTCACATTTGAAGTGATTAAATTATAGTGTGTTACCTGCTTTTTATCAAACAGGGAGATTGTAGATTGCAGTTTGCATCTCTTCATGAAAAAATTAACACATCAACACTTAGAATTGAAGCTTCTGAACCACTGAATCTCTGGAAGTAAAATTCAGGCTGAGAAGGTGTTGTTAAGGCCTTTGGATATTGTTCACTCCACAAGTGCCTGGGTGAGTGCCAAGTTCAGCACATTACAATTCAATTTTATTCACTTATTGATCCATTTTTCATGTTTCCCAAACCATTTGTACCATTTATGTTATTTACAAAATAACATTAGATGCCATAATCTAAAAGCAATAGTGTGTAATGAGTGTCTGAGTATCACAATTTAACATTTTAAAGTTACAAAATAAAGTATGGAGATGTATGTGGGGTTAAGTAAAAAAATATATTGAATTATTTGCCAAGTTTCTCATACAGTTTCGATCCTACATTTGGCATTTTGAATGGTTATGTCCTTATATGCCCTTTATGAATGGTTTTTAACCATTCAATTTGTGAATCTTCTATGGAGCAGCCATCCATACCAACAAATAAAGAGCATTTCTGTGGCACTGTTGCTCCCAGTGTACTTTTGAAGAGAACTGCTCATATGCTGGTCAGAAAGACAAATTATAAACCCCATTCGACTGCAAAAACCTGCAGGAAGACCTAGCAGACTCAGAAGTGGTGGTGCACCGTTCCACAAGACCTTCATGGAAGAGTCAGCAGAAGAAAACTTTACCTTAACACCATCATAAAATCCAACGTCAGAAGTATACAACAGAACATCTACAGAAACCTGGTGCATTTTGGAAACAAGTG
>JBBIGC010064144.1:0-10930 GCA_037576955.1 Lepidarchus adonis
CAGTAATCCCCTCTCTTTTCAGTGTGTAGTCAGTGTTAGTAAATATACAGTAATCCCCTCTCTTTTCAGTGTGTAGTTAGTGTTGTACTTTTTAATGAACAGTCTGATTTTGGATTCTTACTTGGTTCAGCTCCCCCACTCGTTTTTACTTTCTTTCTTTAGAAGTAAATAAACCGTTAGCCGCTAACTAGGTGACTGCTTGTCTGCAGATTTGCACTCGCGCGCGGTTGACCGAGCATGAGCAGTCACGCTTGTTACAGATGACGCTGGATTGGTTGAACTGTATGTCAATCAACTCCAAACGCCACAGTGGCGTTATTTTTTTTTACTTCCGGGTCAACAAGACAACTATCTAGGCAAATGCCAGATGCAAGACAGGAATCATTACACTAAAGCACTTGATCTCCAATCTCTTTGTCACCACAGAACGCTTTTACTTTCATGGACAAATCATCCATGGCCTGGGATGGTTGGAGAGGTAAAACAAGAGAAGTAACTGGTCTGCATTACCAACCAAGTTAATAATCAAATGTTAAATAAATACAGTAACATCTTTCTTAATGTGAAAATTTGTCACTAGCTAAAATTAGCAAGATCCAGTCACATTAGCGAAGTGTAATAACGAGGCTCACCTCCCAAATGTGAAAGGTTTCCACCAATCACATGTGAATAAGAGGAATGATGTCTCCAACAATCACATCGATAGTGTGTGTTTTTGAGTCACATCAACGAGGCAAAATCTCTTTAAAATCTGTTTAGTATACGAAAAATGTTTGAATATTTTTGTCCCAGTACAAAATACTCAATGGCTTGGCACTGGTCCATGGCCTGGGGGTTGGGAACCCTGGCACTAAAACACCAAAAAATTTTACTTGATAAAATGATTGTCACATTCATCTATCCATGCATTTTTTTTCATATCCACATTCAAGGAGAGCATAAAACGATAACATCCAGTTTACTCAGTTTGACTCAATTTTGTATCAAGCAGAGTAAAGGAACAAAAAATGGTCTTAAACCCACCAAGCATATACAATTATCATAACATGAAAACTGAAAAGTTAGTCTTTCAAGCTGCATTTTCAGGTATTCTTCATTATTTACTTCTATTTTGACATAAAAATGCTTTATGGCTGACAAAAAATGACCAGACCATTGTTTTTGCATGTTACAACAAAAATAGTGCTACAACAAGAACAAGCTCACATAAAACAAGGTTGTAGACAATGGTTAAAATTATTCCAAAACTTTTCTAATCTACTGCATATTGTTTTGACACGTCATGAGCATCAGTTTGGTTTAAAATGTACTGGGGATTACAGTCTTTTTGTGGAGGGGGAACTGTAGCGTATTATTTAACAGCTGTGTTCGTCCACGTCGTTGTTCTAGCGTCTACACAAACTTATCTCTCCACAAGAATGATCTTTTCCCTGCTTATTCCTGTACCAAAGATTATCTATCAGTTTATGAAATTGGAGTAAAGTTGTTTTAGACTAATAGGATACAACGGTAACTGTTCACAGAGGAAAGATTTACACCATGCACTATTCCTAGCAACCGAAGATCCTCTGATGAAAAAAAATTGTGACGTGCTCTGAGGGGGCGGGTGAAGGTGTGAGGTTTCATGGGTGAGTATGGAGTCAGTGTGTAATTCTATAAATGCCTTGGATATAGAGTGCACGGGATAGTTCGGGATCTTATATTCCTTATTCTTGATAAGGAAGGAACTTTAAGAACTACAGTGAAATTAAAAGTGAGAAAATTAGTACTTAATTCACTTTCTTCTAAGTAACATTCTGTAAATAATGACTAATATAGATAATACAGATTATTTCTGACATTATCATCAAGTGGTAGCATAATTTTCGGTGAAAACCTACACCCAATTTGGAGAAACATGACAATGGTTTTACTCAAAATAAAAAAAAACAGTAGTATAAGAGTGTCGGTTATGTTGTTTAAATACTACGGCTATTGTTTTTCATCTAATCTATATTCCACAGTGAGAAATGAAGCATCCCATGTTCACTAGTCCAACAAGTCAAATCAATGGCAATGTGCCATTTTCTGCACTGTTCCACCATAGCAAGGTGCACAAGTAATTACTCCTCTTAAATTGGATTTGGCCATTTTAAACAGGGGTATTTATTTAAAACTAAAACAGGAAGTGTCTCAGGAACAAAAGAGTGGGGCCAACCACCCCTGGCTAGTGTTTTGAAAGAAAAAAGTACATTCACTGAAGCAAAACAGCATAATTACAACGTTCAGATTCAGAGTGTTTAACTCTGACACTTGTAAGCTACTTAAAGGCAGATAAAACCGCACCCTGCAATTTAGACCGGTCTTCAATTTAAGCATGAAATTAAGGGAAAATCTCTCTGGAATTTGTGTTCATCTTAAATCAGCTTTTAAACATTTTTTTTTAACGAAATTAAAAGATTTTAGACTTTTTTGACTTTCAAATACAAAAGTCATGGACACACTCTGCATTTGATTTGGGGATTAACAAAGTTTGAACAAACAAATGCAAAATCTGAGCCACGCAAATGTGAAAGCAGATCTTTGCAATTAGTCATCAAATATAATTGCTAATAGAATTGTTGTGATGCTTAAAAGTATTTGTGCATTTAGATGAGTAGTTTTTGCATGTTTTGCCATTTCCCCATGCTCAGGTGGAGTTAGCCATATCGTCTTCAGATAATTTGATTACAGTAACAAGGTGTGGAATGCAGGTGTGGAGATCCATTGACATATTATATGCAGAAAAGTGACCATAAGGTCAGGACTTCCTAGCCACTTAAGTGTCCAGCTCCTATTACTCATCACCTCCACTCTCCATGACAATAACCGTAGATAGTGAAAGTTAAAAAATGGATAGAGGGGAAAATTAGATAAAGGGATAAGAATATCAAATTGATGAATGGAATATTCATAATTCATATCTGTAAAGAAATGAGTTTGTACGTATAACCCCTAAATCTCACTGTCCACACTACAGGACAGGACAGGACATAGTATTGTTGAAAGACTCAGGACAATGGGACCATGTTAAATTGTTTTTGCAAAAAAATGGACATTGTTCGAGGAACAATTACCATCTATGCTGTCAGGGCATAGCGGTGCCTTAGTGCCCACAGCATGGGTAACTTTCATAAGTGTGATTTTGCACTTTTTTCATAAGTCTCATTTTGCACAGACTGCAATGTCATGGCTTTGCAAACAGTGTCCACATCTGTCTTCTATAATGTATGGTGCATCATAATAAGTAGAATCATACAACTGTGATAATGGACTGGTGAGTGGCAAAGTCAATTATTGAGAAAGAACAGGGAAAATTCTCATGTTTAAAATCAATCAATCAATAAATCATTAAATAAATAAATGAACCTGGAAGTGTATAACCGAACTGGTACAGTATATGTGAACTTAGTCATTTGAATTATTAGTTTACTTTTAATTACATTTTATTTCAAAATGTGTTATTTTTTGTTAAATTGCTATATTATACACTGGTCAGCCATAACACTAAAACCACCTGCCTAAAATTTTGTATATGCTTCTTATATGATGCACTGTTCTGACACCTTTCTATCATGATCAGCATTTAATCTTTGGGATCTGAGCAGATGGGCTAGACTTCAGTCCCCACAGAGATGCTTGGGTTCCTCTGAGCCTTGGGTGCCAATGACCCTGTTGCCAATTCACCGGTAGTTCTTCCTTGGATCATTTTTGTTAAGCACTAACTACTGCACACATGGGACACTCTACAATAGTTTTAGAGATGCTCTGATATGTGACAATCACAAAATCATCAAAAGCCAAATTCAAGACTGTTCAGTTGCTGCCCAATATATCGCACCCCGTTGACAAGCACAACTGTAATGAAATAATTATATAATCAGTGTTATTCACTTGTCACTGGTGTTAATATTATGGCCGATCAATGTACATATTCTGGTATGGAGTCTAATGAAAAATTTTAAGCACCTCTTGATGAATTACAGATTTTGGTGATTTTGTAATTGAAAATATGTTAAAACAGTCTCTCTAGGTCATGGAAAAAATATACAGTAATTTCATCAAACATTGATGCATAGTTACTTTTAATTATATACTTTGAAAAAAACATAAATTAAAAACATTATTATGGCACTGTGCAAAAGTTTGGGCACCCTACATAATCAGTACTTACACACAGATACATGAAAAAAAATCGGAATATGCCCATGTCTAGGATTCGTCTGTGTAGTGGCTTGCAATACACTGACTCCAGCCTCAGTCCACTCCTTGTGAAGCTCCCCCAAATTCTTTAATGTATTTTGCTTGGCAATCCTCTCAAGGCTGTGGTTGTCCCTGTTGCTGGTGCACCTTTTCCTACAACACTTTTTCCTTCCACTCAACTTTCCTTGAATTTGCTTGGATACAGCTTTGTGAACAACCAGCTTCTTTAGCAATGACCTTTTGTGGCTTACCCTCCTCAGTCTCTCAGACTGAGACCATTTAAAGGCTCAGGAAAGATTTGCAGGTGTTTAGAGTTAATTAGCTGATTAGTGTGTGACACCACGACTTTCCAAGATAGAAAATTTGAATATTGTGAAAAAAAAAACTTTTAGATTTTATTATCTGAAAGCCATAATCATAGAAATTCCAAGGAATAAAGGCTTGACATATTTTATTTTATGTGTAATGAATCTATATATGTATTTCACTTTCTGAAAGGAATGTCAAGAAATTTTGAGCTTTTTCACCATATTCTAATTTTTTTCACGTACCTGTATATGTTGCACAGGCTTCATAGAGCCAGTATTGGTTCCAAGCATTTTTATTTCATCCTTCTGCTTTAAACTGTACATTGGGAAACTTCTGGGAATTGGACCTTAAGTGAACAAACATGTACCAGTAGAGTACAGGTTGTTCCTGACAGTACACTTTTTAAGCTCTGATTTAACTTACGACCATTTGTCAGTAGTGTATACCCGTGTTATTTGGTAGGATGCTGCTGTAGTTTCCATTTAGTAATTTTTACACAATTTTCAAGTTTTCCATTTTTAAAAATGCAGTACACATTAGCATTTTTGCTTCTTCTGGTTGTTTTACTCCAGCTGTCCATGCATTTGGGTCAGTAGTTTGTGCTGTAGGTAACATTTATCTTTAAGGACGCACACACTGAAGCTTAATTAAGACATTTGTTCAGTAAAGTCCAAATTTGGTACCTAATGGTATATTGTATATGCATTATTTTTTATGACCTGTAATAGTAATTAGGAATTACATTACACAAAAAATGTTTTATAGGGTTATTTGCTAGAAATAGAAGGTCCCAAAAAACACTTTTTTTTATTTAACGGTTTTACTTCTTTTGGAGGTTATTTAAAAGATCCACATAAACTGTAACATCTACAACACTTGACAAAGTCACAGAGCCTATACAAATCAAATAATGCCAACTGTACACTAACACAATATAATAGTACAAGGTCTTACCAAAGTGTTCATTGTGCATTATTTAAAATTCTAATTACTATTAGAAATTTTAATAAATAGAGCGTAATGCATAGGAACAATCCTTGGAAATCCTTGACTAAATTAAAAAAGAATAAACACTTAAAATCTCAGTATGTTTTGCCCGCTGTATGAAAAGCAAATGCCAGCTCACTGCTGTTGTTCTGGTGGTCACTTCCTAACCTTATCTGTACAGCTAGTAGTACCTCAGAAGGTCAGTTGATGCTTTTGCTTGGAGGAAAAAGCTACAAATGTGCCAGAATCGCTCACTCAATTCCTTATTTCTGTAAATTTGTTCTCTTCTTGTGCTTTCTCTCTCCATACCTTGTTCTTTTGACCTCTCAGTCTGGAATCGATTTACCAGATGCCGTCAGGCAGTGGAATGTTTTTCCAGACTTCAAAACTCACTGTGATCAGCTCACACCTGACTTTCCAACGATATCAAGTTCAAGCGTAGGTGAATCGTGACACATCCATTCAAAACCCGGGGTCAGACGTCCATCAGGGTGCTTTGAGGATTTCGCCTTTTGAATCACTGGTGCGTTTGACTTTGAGGCAGGGTTTCGCCAGCTCGCACTGAACTCATTCAGAGAGATTATGTGCTAGCGCTAGGCCCACCTAATCCATCTAGAGTATCTCTCTTTCCACCTCTCCTTGCTATATTACCCCCCCCACACACACACACACTTTTTTAATTCCTTTTCTTTGCACTTCATCATGACTTTCAGCCAGAAGCTCTCCCTCACTGTCTGTTGCCTCCAGGGAACAGTCTGACATGGTGAGACAGACCCCAAGGTTGGCCTGGCTGTGTAGTACCTTCACCCGCAAGGACAGCAGCCTGCAGCCGACGTGGCCTAAAATGCTTCATGGCTGCTCTGCTAAGAGCGAGGACACTAGAGCGCAGGTTATACAAGCAGAAAACCCACATGACCATTGTCACGCCAAACCTATATTTGACCAGTCAGGTGAAAGTAAGCCAGCTGTCAATGTGAACTACATCATACTTATGAAAGAGCATCTTGTGGCTTTAGAAAACAGGTGCAATCATACATTCAACAAAGATTTAAAAAATAAATGGGCAAATAAAAATAAATTAATACAAAAATAAAGTTATGGAATAACAGGAACTTAAAACCATTAACTTGAATTCACCTCACTTACTTTAAGGCCTGAACGTCGGCAGGACAATGATCCTATGGCCAAACTGACCTATGATGCAAGAAGTACACAAAGGCTTACAGTCTATACACTCACTGGACACTTTATTAGATATCCCTCCAGTGTAGATCCTCTTTGCCGGTGTGCAGTTTGCCTGTTTAGCCCATCTCTTTGTCCTAGCCATCCACCAGGCCTTCATCGATGATCAGCTTGTAGCAGCAGGGCTGCTTTTTGCTGGAGATTTGTCGGTGGTAGACCTCTCTCGGCTCCTACCAATCACACAAACTACCGCCTCAGTGCCAATGCTGTGCTAGGGATGGTCTGCTGCCCAAAAAACACTGTGGAAATCGACCTATGATGAATAAGACTGTCTACAGATAGTCTACACCAGGGGCTGGGCTTCGTTAAGGAGGTGAGGGCCAAATGTCAGTACCACTCGTTCCAGCTCATTTGTTTTTTGCTTTGCAGAAAGTGAAGTGTCATTGTAAACACACTCGGTCACTTACAAAGTGCATCAATACAAACCTAGATGATATTGGTGATATTGATGAATATATATATATATATATATATATACGTATACTGTATATCTTCCAATAGTAGCCCCAGCGTTTATTGGGACGGTCCGGTGTTTAACAGAGACGCCGTTTGTTGGAGACGAGCTATTATTCTCCTCACAGACGGAATGGTGATGGTATTTACATCCACAAAATGTCCTGCAGCTTCTTCTCATTTATTTTGACAGAAGATAAAACATCACGACTACAATCATCCCTCTGTCTGTTAGACGTGATACTTGTCTGTGATTGGCTGTTATTGTGGGAGTGGTTTAACACCGAATGCAGTGATAAGTTTAAAAAGAGCCGCTTAACATCCGTCAATAATCCTCAGATATCACGACAGAAATGAGTAATTACACACGTTACTCATATAACTGTCTTCAGAAATCAGAGGTTTGTTTTAAGCCGTTTCATACATTTCAGGGAATAAATTCTGTTAAAACACGGAGGTAGAAAGTGAAAGTTGGTGCGGGGGGAGAGGAGGGGAGGGGGGCTTAACCCTGCTACTATTAGAGACAGACGTCTCTTCAAACCTGGTGTTTATTGGAAATGGGCGTCAATAAGAGACAGGCTATTATTAGAAGATATACACTATATACTGTATATGAGGCCACCAATGACTCTTCCCACACCTCGGACCCAACCTCCCCAGCTGGCTCCACCTCTCATCTACAGACAGGGCTGTGTAAACTAACACAATGAAAAATCAGAGATGCACCATTGTGGGATTTGTGTGCTGAGGTAACAAAAGTTTTAAAAGACTCAATGTTTCCACTGTTTACTGGTAATTTAAACAGTTCTGTCATAGTGAATGGCCTTTAATTGTAAAGTAAAAAGTCACCAAAATAAATGAATAAATAAAATATATAAATTTGAAATAAATGTTTCTTTTTTTGACATTTTTTAGGAATGAAGGGCATGCTTAATTTACAGCTTTCCTGAAGCATAGGATAATAAACGAAGCTCTTAAAAATGAATGCAAAGATTTCCCAGGGCTGCCGCAAATTCTCCACTGAAAATATTTCAAAATTACATTAATGTAGAAAACTCTTAAAAAAAGAAATAAACTATCTGAACAGCTTGATGGCAGAAGTGTAATCCTGGTGGAGGTAGGCAGAGCTCATAAAGCAGAAGTGTGAGGTGGGTGTTTCTAAGTGTGAGGTTTATTAGTAATCTTGTGTTTATTATTATAGTTATTGCATTTGCTTTGTTTTATTGGAAATACATATTGTGGCATTAAAGGTCAAAACCTTTTTTCTCCAAAATGGTAAGAAGAGGGAAAATATTCATAACGGTATTTAATGAGGAAAAAAACGACCATTTCTACTGGCTCATTTATTACACACTGCTGATACACATTTACACTCCTTGGAGCCAAACTGCTGTGTTTTATCTCAATGCTGCACTGGAAAAGCAGGAATCTGTCAAGTTCATTTCAAAATGTGGCTTTAATGATGAGAAAAGAACATGAAAAAACTTGTGTTCCAAAAGTACGAATTTCTCTTCAAGCACTGGAGGCCACCTGAAGATCTGCACAACCCCTGTAGGTGCAGAATATATACCTCACATTTGACTGACAGTCATGTATTATGAAACACACAGTAACTCTTGCCTACCAAAAACCGAAAGAAGTAAGCGGACCCAACGAACGCCTTTGATGTCAAGGACCTGTATCCCAAGTCTTTGTGAATGAGACATCAAAATGTCAGTGTGTAATTGGCTGCCCCCAAACTAGCATAATGCACTATAATCTAGATATAGAAGCCACGGCTATTCACTTGTAATGAGAATGTTAAATTGCAAATCGATAATGGAGATGAAGGCGAGGTAATTGAGAGCTCGTCAGACTGTCTCATTTGGCTTTTGATGACTAAGTCGAACTATCGGAGCTATTTCATAATTGTGAGTGGGCTGAAGATCAATGAGTCTGTTCATATGGGCATTATACAGTATATGATTCAAACACTCTACTTATGTGTAAGCACACACTGTCGTCTTTGTTCTACTGGCTTGGGTTTAATTACCTCAGTGAGCCTGAAATATTTCTGCCAGTGAACGTGGAATATAAATGCTAACAGATCTGGCATTTCACTCTTTAACAGCAAGGTTAAGCAGCAGTGGACCTGTCATTTGAAATGAATTAATTTCCATTTTAGACATGCACACTTAGTTTTTTTTTTTTAAATGCTTAATATACACATGTACATCTTGTTCCATTGAACCATCTTTGGTTTTCCCAAATGGACTAACTGATTTTGTATGGACTCTAGTGTGTAACCAATAATATCCATCCTTATTTCAAAATTATTTTCACAGAATGATAAACCTGCGAAACCTTCAATATGTCTAGGACAAGAGCATGCTCTCAAGGTGTGCAACTCCAACAACTAGTGCAGGGGTCTCATATCCCTGGGGTGTCCTAGGGTCCAAGTGATTTATTTCAGCAAAGCAGATCAGTTATTTTATTCTCTAAACTTAAAATGAAAGCATATTAGATTGATTTTCCAGCCTAAACATTTTTCTCTTCCAGAAAACAATTGTTTTAAGCAAATACTAAAATGATTTTGATATCATTGTGCATCCCTATTAAAAAATTAAGTAAAATGAACAAATCAGTGAAGTTTAACATTCTCCACTGAATTTTTACATTAGATTTAAATTAAAATTTAAATTAAATTCTTGGTGGAAAATATCAAACTGTTTTAAAATAAGTTATATTCGTATATAAGGCATATCTGTAATAGTGGTGAAGGTTGGTAGAGATCATGAAGTGGTCAGTGGAAGTGTGCTAACTGAGTGTCCAAGTGTTATATATATACATATAGACCAACTGATTAGAAAAAGGGATTTAATTTCAAAAGCATGTTTATAGTTCTTGAAATCCTCTTTTCATTCTGATAACATTGAATAAATGAAATGCTCTGACAACAAAAAGTAAAAAATAACATTATCTGTAGCACTCGCAGGGCTGGAAAAGGCCTGTCTAATAATTTAATATGACCCGAATGGATGACCAACAGACCGACTGATGGCTACCAACATGCACACTCTGCTCGTGCACTCATTACACATAATTGCCAAAAACTAGAGCCAATTGCTCAATGGCAGAGAAACTGCAGTCAACAGATTTGAGTCTCAAAAGAGTGAAAAGCCTCAGAAAGACTGAACTGCAGAAAGTTGTGACCAGAAAAGATGTTGTACACAGTAAGAAACCAAACTAGAGTCAGTGTCAATGTGGCTTTTCCACAACAGTGACAACTGAGAAACAAAAAAGAGAGATGCCATAGTGTCTCCGGTAGCAGTCAGGCAATGTATTTGAATGTGTTATGGAGGAGTGATTTTGGAGAGAGGTCTAAAGTGAAGTAAAGTAAATCTATGGGAGTAAAACAATGTTCTGCTTAAATTAATAACAGTTGAACTTGACAGTGATCCTTACAACTTACCAAAAAAACATCTTTTAGTAAAAGAAGAACCCCTTTTTTAGTAAGTTAGACCTTCTGTTACATTACTGCTTTTAATACAAATTATGTGTTGAAATGAATCTAAATGACCAGTGCAATAAGCCAAAAAGTAATACTGCTGTGCATGTATATACTATGCATATTTAAGGTCTTAAATATGCATAGTATATAAGGTTAAGGTCTTATATTCTTTATATTTCTTTAAGTTTTTAAAATATTTTTTACTCTATTTATTGTTGTTATTGTTGT
>JBBIGC010064154.1:0-10930 GCA_037576955.1 Lepidarchus adonis
GTTATGTTTGGATACACATGGTATTATAAACAACTATCTGAGCAACTTATTAAATTTATTATATGTGAGATTTCTCATTAAGTCACTGAGCTGCCTTTCGGTAACTTGCAACTATTCTGTATTAATCAAAGCGAGTCAAGCCAAGAGCGTAGAATTGAATGACTGTCCTCAACACTAAATTGATCAAACACTCCAAATATGATTGGTGGGGACACAATGTGTGTTTGGGAGGTGGGTCTCTTAAATGCGCATATCGCCAATGTGATTGGCTTTTGCAATTGTCTGCTGATGTGTGACTGTATCACCTTTTGTAATGATGACAGACAAAAGCTGATGTATGAAAAATGCTGTGGCTGAAGTGAAGTTAATATATCTTTATTAAACTGACTCTGTATCAGTCATTGCTTACATTTAACGTTACAGAATTAATACATTAACATAATGTAATCAGAGAGGATTAAAAGATTGTGATAGCATTGCTGTTATTTATGTAGAATAGTTCAGATGTTTGATATATTTTGTATTTACAATATGTATCATGAAGTGGATGGTGGGGGTGGGGTGGAGAATGTCCTCCCCAGTTTCAAAAGCAAACCTACACCCTTTAACCAGTTACGCCTGAGTGAAATCATCAAACTGTGCTGGACACCAGGCCTCCAGGGTTGGATTTAAGCACCCTGTGATCTTGGTAAGGTACGTCACAAACATGTTGAAATTACCTAACTGCTCAAAGCAGTTTTATATGTGATTTAGTCCTGCAGTTTGTACACTGCTATACTGCAAACCCAATATGGCCAACACACAACATACATTACATAGTACATTACTGAGGAAAAAGCCACACACATATGTACACTTGTATTTACATCACTACTTAATCTGAACACTTAAACTCAAGTGACTGTTTTACAATGCAATTAACTGTGCTTTAACATCTGATTGACTGTGCTTTAGCATTCGATTAACTGTGCTTTACCATTCAATTAAATGTGCTTTAGCATTCGATTTACTATGCTTTACCATTCAATTTACTGTGCTTTAGCATTCGATTAACTGTGCTTTACCACTTAATAACAGTGCTTTACCATTCAATTAACTGTGCTTTAGCATTCAATTATAGGTGCTTTACCATTCAATTAAATGTGCTTTAACATTCAGTTAACTGTGCTTTACCACTTAATAACAGTGCTTTATCATTCAATTAAATGTGCTTTATCATTCAATTAAATGTGCTTTATCAATCGGTCAACTGTGCTTTACCATTCAGTTAACTGTGCTTTACCCTTCAATTAAATGTGCTTTATCGTTTAATTAACTGTGCTTTACTATTCAATTAGCTGTGCTTTATTGTTCTGTCGACTGTGCTTTATCGTTCAGTTAATTGTGCTTTATTATGAAGTTAACTAGGTTTTACCTTTCAATTACATGTTTTACCATTCATTTAACTGTGTTTTATCATTTAATTATTTGTGCTTTATCGTTCAATAAACTGTGCTTTATCATTCAATTAACCATGTTTTACCATTCAGTTAAATGGGATTTATCATTTGATTTACCGTGGGTTATCATCCAGTTAACTGTGCTTTATCATTTAGTAAACTATGCTTTATAATTAAATTAACTGTGCTTTACCATTTATCTAAAAATGTTCATATATCATATCTGCTCCCCCCTGAACTTGCTTGGAAGGCCAGACCTGTTGTTTTGAAAGTCCTATTTTTCAGAAAGTGAAATGGGTGACCGCACATTCATTTGAGATCGTTTTAAATCCCTTATCAGACTTAAAAACTGCTACAACCTTCTTTCTGAAGGCCTCAGACAGCTCTTTTGATTTCACCACTCTCACCTCAACAGTCAGGAACAATCCAAACCAAATGTCCGAAGTTTAAATAGGGCAAACCTCTTCCAAATGCTGAGTAACCATGTTCTAGTCATGTGCATCTGATGTGCTACCTGTGTGATTTGAGCCAATTTAATTGGGAATAAAGAAGGGGGTGTCCTAAATTATTCCTCACCAAAAATCACATTTTTGTTGAATTACATTTAACAGAAGATTTTGAAAAGTCTTTTCAGTTTTAATTGATTAGTTGTATTATTTGATTCTCCTAGTATTGTTAAAATTGAGATTAAATATCCACATGTCCAAGAATGCTACAAAAACACACAACCTTTCATAGGTTGTCCTGATGACTGTATCTGGTGATACCAATACTGATTCAAAATTATGAAATAAATACAGACACTGTCTAGCATCTATAGCTACAGTAAAAATTTCAACCTGACCCTTAGCATGACGAGTCATAAACAGAACTAATAAGAGAAACATTTTAATTTAACATTGTGGATCGCGGTTTAAATAGCTTCACTTTGTGGGGACTTACAGGAAAACAGCAAATGATTTTTCTGCTACAACAACAACACACATGTCAGTGAGTGTCAGAAAGTGAAAGCTACATTGCACCTGACTTGCCAACAGCATTGTGAACCATTTAAGTGCAGTGTGTTTTATAAAATCTGTAAGAACCTTTAGTGTCAGCTTCATGTTTTTTACTCGTCGTTTCTCCTTTTTCTACACCTGAAAACCTTAATCATCTGGTTCAGGTGTGTAACAAAACAGTGCAGTGCTGAGAATCTCCTTGAACAAAGTTGGACTCCCAATTGAAGATCTTTTCTAGAGAAAACAAGACCTTAACATAGATAGATGCACCACTTCACATCAAGCTAGAGCTGATCTTTATCGTCATCATGATAAATTGTGGTTGCAGTCTGCTTTTCTGAGTATGTCTTGATATTGGTACTGAAGCAAGAGAAACACTGAATTAAATATTTGTTAATATCTCAGTCCTGAATAAAGGGGATTTTTGTAACCGTGGGATGTCCCTTTAAAAGGTCACATCAAGTTTGAAAGTGCATTTAAGACGTGTATCCATGTACTAAAGTACTGAGTCTACATCCCTGCCCTTCTCACCTGAATTCCTAAATGTTTTCCTACACTATAGTCAGAGCTCAGATCTTTTAAAAACTGAAGAGTGTCACTTCAGGTGAGCAGAGTAGAGACCTACATCCTCCTTTTTATTTTTTACTTACAGTACATTCTCCTCCATCGTAAACGCAACAGTGGGGTGACGTCAGGGTCACGTGGGCTCGCGAGATCTGTGTGGGTGGAGAAAAGAGGCAGGAGCCGAGGGCGGGGCCGAAAGTTTAAGACAATACGTAAGAACAGCTGTGGAGTGAATCTGTGAAGATCGTTATTCTAGCGCAGGACTTTTTGCAAGTTTATCCTCATATTTTCAGCTAAGTGGTCGGATAACGAAGGTAAGTACGTGTACCGTTGATGTGTGGAGACGTTCTGTGGAAGAAACGTTAACGTCAACCGTTGGTAACAAATAAACAGCCGGTTTCAGTAGAAAATAACAGTTAATTCTCTCTCTGGGTGGAACAGTGACACCCGTTCAGGCATAATCTTACCGTAAAGCAGTGTTTTGGTTTGTAATTCAGGTAATTTAGTCGAGGGCGGTGGAAATGTACGCAGCGGTAATTTGGTTTAGTGTAGTGAATGCGGGCATTGTGTGTCTGTACGGCGACCTTCATCCGATTTCGGACAGAAGCTAAAACGATGGCGGGTGGGTGAGTCAGTCGCCTGCGGTTAGCGGTTAAGCTGTTTTGTTTTGAGCATCTGGTTTCGGGGGATTTACTGAGTATTATTCTGAAGCGACACATTTCTGACCATAATCCTCTTCAAAAACAACGGATGCGATTACAAAATGGCTGGAACTATTTTAACCACCACTTTTCTCTGGGGTTTAAAAACGGTGGGACGATTTCAGAAGAGTACCGTGACACCGAGAGTCCGATTTTAGCAGAACTGGGCAATATTTATCGATTAATCGATTAAATTGTGGTCTCGATAATCTTTTCTAAGCACTTATTTCTATCGCGACTCTTTAGACACACTTGCTTGACATCATTAGTCTTTCCTAAGTGAATTATCTACCAAAGTGTGAGAAACACAAAATAAAATAGAGATTAGATATTTGTTGTGATAAATTATGGCTGCAATATGATTTTCTGAACATGTTGTGATATCTTCTGTACTAATTTTAAAGAGAGCATCATTAATTTTGTGAACTAATGTGCATAACTTGTACATAAAGTGAACTTGTACTACTTTTTAGCTTGTTCCAACTCCAGACGATAAAAATATATATTGTGACACATTAAGTAATGAAAAAGTATTAGGGTTATGTTTGTTCCTATTACTCAAACTTTAATATTTTAGGTTGCTCCATGACAATGCTGGCTCTTCTGTTTGTTTCTTCTTAAAAATGATGTGGAAAATCCATGTAGTGAACTATTACATATTGTAAAAAAAAACAAAAAACCTCAAAGTATAGTGATCTATTCTTGACATATTTCCCACCGCTAAAACTACGACTACTACTGATATTTATAATGTTTATTATTTTTATTAGTTTGCAATGTTTCACAAATGAAATACCTTTTTCAGGACTCAAATAATTCTATGTGGTAAATGTTTTGAGTTCTGTAGGCTCACATTTTTAACATATTAAATATTAAAAACATGTCTCCTTACACTATTTCTTAGTGTTACGTTGCATACACCACTTCATGTTGTGATGACTTCTACTGTTTACACATAGATAAATATATAGAAGGCTATATCTGTCCTGCTGTAAAGCTGGTTAAAGCAACAGGGGAACTATTAGTTATAAGTAGCTGCCAAAACCAACCTGAGTTAAAAAACACCAAAGAAAAATTAAAAACGGGTTTAGTCAGAGAGGAATGCGGCAGTAAAGCAGTCCAATAGGACAGAATGAGATCATATCTGCAAAAAGATAGAAGAAAATAAACCGTACATTGTATTCTCGTCAGTATATACACACACATACAGAAATATAAAGACATATGGAAAGTATACATTAAGATCTAACTTAACTATCAGGTTGTGTTTAAATAAAACATGCCACAAAATTTTTTCTGAGAATATTCAGTTGTAGTTGAACTCCCAGGCCTGTTTTTATGTGGTCTGGACTTTGCTCTGGTCTTGAGGATAAAGCCAGTCTTAGACTTTGAGTCCAGAGAGTCACCTTGTGATTTCATATTCATAGTTTGATTCTTCTGTTATTCATTAACCAAGGTTGGCTTGATCTCATTAGGTTTTCAGATTTATTTGCCCTTTTGAACCCTGAATCTGTATACAATTAATGTCTTTGTTTATAAAGTTGATGAGCAGCCAAAATGAGTTTTTTTCCCTAAATGAGAACTTAATATACTTGTCTTTCCAAAACACTAACTCTTTAAACCAATGGTGGGAGAAACACATGGATCATAAAACTATATATTTAACTGAGGCCCCACATTTGGTTTTGTTTCCTTAGGTTGGAAACATGGCATTTCCTATATAACCTACTTTTCTGACCAGTACGGAGGGTGTGTTCTTGTGTATAATTATTTTCGCATTAACCCAATATCACCTGGACATGGAGCTCCACCTTTCTGATTTGGACAATCTTATCAAATTGAAATATTTATTTAACATATTATGTAGCATTGTCACTTTTTACTGTATTATAAAAATGAACAATCCTCTATTTTTTATAGATGTCAACTGACAACAAGTACATAAACTGAACAATAATGATCCACAAATCTGTAAGAGAGGCTAATGAAAATGTAAAAATATTTGTTTTATCAACCGATAATGATTTATTTATGAAGAAAGTACTTTTTTATTATTATTATTACTGATATATCTTAAACCATATTATGGCGACCATCCCAATGATGAGGTCTTCATAGTCTTTGCTGTAGAAACAGTTTTTTTTCTTTTTGAGCTTCTATGTACTCTAATGGTCTTTAGTGTCTATAAATATGTTTGGAACTTAAATAGAACAGTGTGGCCTTTAAAGACTAGGCCAAGAACTACACTTTTAACATAACATGTAGCTGCAGGGATCTTTTAGGTGGTCAGCGGGGCCTTCGTAGATTCTTGCCACTCATTCTCAACTCCTTAAGGTTGGCACAGCTTGGTCTTATGACATGTTGTAAATGCAATACATTACACCACAGTATGGCTTCCTTAGCATGTTGCATATTTCTAGAACTTTTACCAACTGTGACCGCTCCCTGCATTAACAAACCTATAGCAGAGAGCCTGAATGAATGTTAGTCCATAGTTTATCTTTTTTTTTGTGATAAATTTTGTTAATGTTCTATTGAATTTAAATGTTATTGTGCCATTTTCCTCCTTTTTTTATTTACATTTGGCACCACTGATGAATTGTGCCCATTCTAATTTGATTGCAAACCCAAGAAACCTGAAATGTATGTCTTTCTTTTTCAGACTCTAAAGCACAATGGCTGTGGAGGGCGGAATGAAGTGTGTGAAGTTCCTGGTTTTTATCTTTAACTTTATCTTCTGGGTAAGTCTTCAGCTTTGTCATACTTGGATCATGACTCCGTACTGGTTGCAATACCATTAATGGCAATTTTCTTTTTACATTTTGCATGACTTTTATTTATTGTGAAAGATTTATGAAAGTCTATCTTGACTAACTCTACGAACTCACGACACAATCTTTTTTTGAGGGTGTTTGATGGTTTTTTACAGTTCTATGTAAATTTGAGCATTCCCAGAGGTGGAATTCATTATCCTTAAACGAGTGCTTCCCCAATGTCCCATTATGAGAATTTGGTAGTGGTAGTAACTTGCTTTTAGTTTAGTTTTAGATAAGAATTCGCATACATAAACAATGTTACAGTTTCAAAACCTACAATTTACTGCCCAGATCATACAGGCATCGCTTGAGAATTAAGCCAAAGTAGTGAACTGGAGTTTTATGTTCACTGTTTTTGTAATATCATGAAATCCAAGGCATTAACATACGTCTACTTATTCAGCCTACAGCGGCTTAGCTAATGTTCTAAGCAGTGTTTTAGCCCGGCCTCTTTTTGGAGGAGGCACAATTTCTTGCAGCCAATCTTCGAGAATGCTCAGAACATGAAAACTAAAATTGCTGCAGATATTATGATTGTCTATTGTCTCATTTTCACATTTCTAAAACACATTCATTTATAGCTAGTTTTTAGTAAGTGTTTGTGAATGATAATAACCCTGTTAATTATAAACATAGGATTTTTGCAGACAAATGGGCTCATTTAAAAAAATAAAAATCTCTCACTAGCCTTTACATTTTTATTTTAACTTTTTTCTATTTTTTGTTTTAGTATTGAATAAACTCGGGTATAATGACAGCCATAGTCTATATGGGGACTATACTTCAGTTCCTCACTCTCACAGAACTTACTACATATCAGTTTTATTATATCTGACGAATAATTCATCACAGTTGCTGGTTAATTAGTCTTAAGACGAACAACTAAAAAATTAGTCTTGGGTTAAAGCTTCAGGATACTTTGGGTTCCTATTAGACAATCAATCTGTAAATGCTAGGAGTATTAATAACCTTGTTGTTATTTGGTGCGTCTCTTCAGTATAGTTACTGTACACTGTACTATATGTTGTGTTTTTTTTGTATTTAGGAATAATGTGGATTCTGCTTGGATCCTTAACAAACATTCAGTCAGCTTGTTGTAACCTGTAGGATAGGGTACAGTTTTACATTTCAAACAAAGCAGTACACGTTCCAACACAAAAGTGAGGGAGTGCTAGCAGTAATACACACATTACTGTCTGTTCTTTTAGGTGTTGATGTTTAGAATAAATGTATGGGCTTTTAATTTTAGTTTTTCTAATTCAAATTTCTTCTGCCCAGTTAAGCCCATATGCACAGTGAAAAATGAAACCTTACGTAAAATGACAAGGTGCCTTGTTGCCTTTCCTGTCTCTTTTGCACTTTGAGTATTGATGTTGCTCTGCCTTGCACCATCTTTCAGCCTCTGCTCTCACCACAGTGGCTCACTAAAAAAATAAAATAAAAACTTGGCTTGAGCCCATGTTTCCAGTGAACACTTTCTTCTTATTGAAAGCAGAAATCCTCAGATGACCTCACTTCCAGTTACAGCTTGGACTTTTGCCCCTATGACCATTTATAGGGGATTCTGTCTGAAATACCAAATGCTTCATGTGCGTACACACCACACTCTTTCACACATATGCCAGAACTATGAAACTTCCGCTGGATTTGTAGTCAGGTTGTCGCTCATATGACACCGAGTTCTTCAGTTTAGGAAGTTGAAACCTCTGACCTGTCTTGACTTTTTTTTTTTACTTTAATGAATTTTTATTTTTTCCTTAATAATTGTAAATGTAGTACAGAGAGAGAACTTTTTTGCATTTACACTTAAAAAGTTCCATAAGTGGAGCACAAATTTGAGCAATATGGAAAACCAGTCTAGTAAATGATCTACATAGGTGCATAAACATTGTAAAGGATCTTTACCATAAAAGGATTTTAACAATCTCATTTACATTAACATGAAAAACACTTTAAAAAGGAAAATGAGATTTAAGTTATAGGTTAGATATAAAGTTTATTTTAATAAATGATCTACAGTGACGTACAGTTGGCACTTCTAGGAATAAAACCCACAACCCTTTGGTTACAAACCCACTTCTCTAATCATTAGACCATGGCTAACCTTTATTTTATGTTTATTTTACTATGCAAGGCAGATTCTTATTTATAGTGACCACCTGGAAGTGCAAAAATACTTGAGGGAAAGGGGAATGAAGAAATTAAAGGAACAAATGACTAAAAATGTGAAAATAAACACAGCATAAGAACTGATAAGCAGGGAAAAACCAAAGAGCAATAAGAAATTGTATATTACTTTTTGTTGTAATATATAATGGTGTAGCACAATCTGTAACTTGGTTTGGGGTGTAAAGAGCGGATGTTGGAGAAAAGTTATTGGCATGATTAGAGGAAATGTCTGTCTTTCCTATCGACATCCCCTGAATGTCAGTGGAAGAGCATGTTGTGTAACCTCATGACTAAGTTTCCTAAGGTGTTACGATCACGTCATGCGGCTGTCATGTGAGGATCAACAGTTTTCCCTTAGGTAGCATTCAGAGAGAAAAATGCCTGGAGGAAAAAAGCCTCTCATTGAGAAGGACAGAACTTGGCGAGAGCAACACAAATCCTCAAAGCTATTCAGCAACGTCTGTAAAGAGCTGCAGGCTTAATTGTGAAAGCTCTTTCTCCCTTCATTTCCTGCTGTATCTTTCTTCTCTTTTGCGTCTTTTTTCTTTCTTCTCTTTTTTCCATGCAGGTACCTGCTGTCACTAATTCAGCTCTCAAATATTTACACTGGTGTTGCCCTGTGTGCAAGGGACTCGGAGAAGGACATTAAGGCTGTAAATGTAGACTAATATCATTGTGTTTTATTTGTCATGTTAAGTTATTTTATATTCTTTGGTGCGATTAACCCATTCATGCCCAACAGCTACATAAAATACGACAGGAGAACAGAACTAATTCTGATTGGCATAGGATGATGAAACATGAAAGAGTAACATTTTGGAAGAACATCTAACAAGGACTTTTTAATTTGATTATATGTACTTTTGTACAAAACTCACTTTAGCCATATGCTCTGTCTGTATGTATGTAGGTATGTATGTATAGAAAATGTTGGAGTAGTTAAGTATAGAATTTGAATTTCAGGTGATTTTCACAAGTTTTACATATTTTTAATAAATATAAAATGAATTATTTTTACCACCTACCAGAGTTGCCTTATTTCTTGACGGTTAACAGGAAAGATGAGTAATAAATATTGCAGGGTTGTAGCCATAATTACTGTGTGCATCATTTGTTTTTCAGATTTGTCAGTGAGACATTGAATTAATTGTTCACATCATTTTAGATTTGGCCTTTACAGTCTTCTCATGTACTGGCATTGGCAGTCCACAATGCTAGTGTGTCTAGGTGTGTCTGACAGCACATTCCTGTCTACATCCTTTAGGTGGTGCGTATATTTACCTACACTTTAGTGGGGATAATTGCAACACCTTTGGCAAATAAGTAAATGAAAAAGGTTTTACTAAGTAATTCTGTAGTGGATTTTAAGTTGTTTTACTGGTCAGTGAAGGATTGGACTTGTTTTTTCAGTGTAATGAGGACTTGAACAGAAGTAAACACAGCCTAACAAGAAAAAACTATCAAGTAAAAAAATCCTCAGGTTACGAGTGCCTTATAGAACTGCAGTGGAACACTTACTAGATAAATAGGAATTCAGGATTGTACTCTCATTTACAATAAAATGATAAACCTAATGTGTGCTGTTTGATGGGAAACTGCACTAAGATGTTAATTAGTAACTAAATATTAATGGCAATAAAATGCCATTCTTAAAAGAATAGATAGCTGTAAATAAACATTTTTCAAATGCCCTGGAAGGTACAAATCTATCAATTTTACATGTACAAATAAATGCAAGTTACTTTACACAAATGAATTTTTAGTAGCCATCAAACCAAGAATAATGGGAAGATAACCATAAAGAGAAAGAAGGGGAATGCTCATGATCCGAAGCATATTGCAAACATAGTGTAGGCAGTGTTATGGGATGGTCACTATAGATGGTAGAAGTCGCAGGATGAATTCTCATATGTGTATGGATCTGCCAAATGCTGCAAACAAATAAGGGGGAGGGGGGACTTCAATGCAAATTACCCCAAACATTCTCCAAAAGCAACCCTAGAGTTTCTGGGATATTCTTCAATGGCCAAGGTAGTCACTTGATCTCACCAATTTGTGGCATCTTTCAGCTGTTATTCCACTCCATGATTCTTTAACAACCTTCTACAATTAATTTACATTTCTTGGTTTTGCTTCAGAAACAGCATTTCTGATCACTCCAAGTTAATGCCCATATCATGATGCTTGCACCACCATGCTTCACTGTCTTCACTGTGTACTGTGGCTTGAATTCAGAGTTTGGG
>JBBIGC010064164.1:0-10930 GCA_037576955.1 Lepidarchus adonis
TCACTGAGCTAATTTATTTATTTAATAATAATAATAATTAATCATATTCTTACTATTATTATTGTTATTTAAGGTTCAATTTATATTTGACTGTCACAATCACAAGATGGGTTTTGTATTATAACACAAACACATTTATTTTATATATATATATATAATATACACACACACACAGTCTTATGCAAAAATTGGGCACCCCTTTATAAATAATAGATTTTAATGATTTTGTAATTGAAAAGATGTTAACACGGTCTCTCTAGGACATGTAAAATAAAATACACAATATTTTCAGCAAACATTAATGCATAGTTACTTTTTATGTCATAAATTAAAAAAAAAACAAAAAAACATTATGACACTGTGCAAATGTTTAAGCATTTTTTTTCCATGTTAACATCTTTAAAATTACAAAATCATCAAAATCTTTTATTTATCAAGGGGTGCCCAAACTTTTGCTTTAAAGAGAAAGTGTGTGCGTGTGCGCGTGTGTGTGTTATATCCGGACTGGAAAGTGTGCATGTGCTTTATTATTAAAATTTATTAACAGTAAAATACAATATTTGCATGGATTGTTACAGAGCCAACACCTTTCCATTATTATTAATAATAATACCATACTGTAGTCTGAATCTTATATGTGCAAAGTGTCTTTACAAAAAGGCACGTTTTCTTTTTTCCCCCTTATTTATGTATATATGCCTACCCTGTGTCCTATTTGAAATTAATATACAGTATAAAGAAATATGACAAAACTAAACAAAATGGAATACAAATTAATTTATATGTTTAAATAATTATAAACAGTAAAATATAATATTTATATGGATTGTTACAGAGCAAAAACATTTATAAGTAATAATAAACTAAATATTATAGCGTACTGTAGTGGGGCTACTTGTTCTGAGAGTCTGATATTTTCAGGGACTCCAGTGTTAAGTTTCTCCTCCAGCGTATAGAAGACTTGCTCAGTTTGATTTAAATCATGTGACCTGCTTGGCCATTCAAGAATTCTCCATGTTTTAGCTTTGAGAAACTTCCATGTTGCCATGAGTTTGGAGGCATTTACTGGAACTTGAGCGTATAAGATGTTTACACATCAGAATTCATTATGCAACTGCATTTAGCAGTTACATAATCAATAAAGATACAGCAGGGAGAATAAGTATTTGATACAGCAGCATATTTTAAGTGGCTATTGAAACAAAATTTGTACCAGATGTTGCCATCAAGCCAAATATTGAATTCATACAAAGAAATCTGAACATTTAAGTATACAAGTTGAGTCATAATAAATAAAGTGTAATGACACAGGGAATAAGTATTGAACACACTTTATTTAACACTTGTTGGTGATTCCAGCTTCTAGATGCCTCTTTTATGGAGAGACCAGTCGTCTGCATTGCTCAGGAGTGATTCTGGCCCATTCTTCCACACAAACGTTCTTTAAATCTTGAAGGTTCCTTGGGCCCCTTTTATTAACTCTGATCTTCAGTTCTCGCCATACATTTTCTATTGGATTAAGGTCAGGTGATTGGCTGGGCCATTCAAGTAACTTGATTTTCTTTCTTTGAAACCAGTTCATTGTTTCCTTGGCCTTGTGCTTGGGATCATTGTCTTGCTGAAATCTCCACCCTCTTTTCATTTTCAGCTTTCTGGTAGACGCCAGCAGATTTTTACCCAGAATGTCCTGGTACATTTCTCCATTCATCCTGCCTTCAAAAATATGAAGTTTGCCAGTACCCCTTGCTGAAATGCAGACCCAAACCATGATGCTTCCTCCCCCAAACTTAACTGTTGGTATGGTGTTCTTTGGGTGGTGGGCAGTACCTCTTCTCCAAACATGGTGTGTAGAATGACTTCTCACTAATCCACAGGCTTCTCCAAATGCTTTTTCGCAAACTTTAACTGAGCCTCAATGTGCTTTTTGTTCGGCAATGGAATCTTGCATGGTGAGCGTGCATGGATGCCATGGTGGTTCAGTGCATTGCTTCAGTTTTCTCTGAAGCAACAGTACCTGCTGATGCAAGGTCTTCCTGAAGTTTTACCCAAGTGGTTCTTGGCTCTTGAAGAACTCTCCTGATTATTCTTTGGACTCCTCAGACAGGAATCTTATGTGGAGCACCTGAACTTTATGTTGAACTGATGCTCTTTCCATTTCCGGATAATCCACAGTGCTCACAGGAACATTCAGAATTCTGGAAATGCGGCTTTAACCATTCCCATCAGAATGCTTTTCAACGATAAGATTACAAAGATCTTGGGAGAGTTCTTTGCTTTTACCCGTCATGAAGTCTTTCCTGTGCCTACTGGGTAATGAGAAGCCTTTATAGGCCATCAATTAGGACTAAAGCAGCTGATATCAATTAGTACTGATAGGGGGCAGGGTTTCTATCTCAGTTACCTTGTTATCTTCATGTGTTCAATATTTTTTCCCCTGTGTCTTTTCACTTTATTACACATAACTCAATTTATGGACTTAAATGTTTAGATGTCTTTGCATGAATTAAATACTTGAGTTGAGATTGACATATGTGCTAATTTTATGTCAATAGCCAAATTAGAAATATCCTTACTGATAAAAATGCTGATGTGTCAAATACTCATTTCCCAGCTGTGCATTTATACAAAGTTAATATTATTACTCTAAATTGAAATATAATGTGCATGTATTATTCTTTTGTATTGCCAAGCATTTAAACCAGTGCTGAGATCTGCTTTTTCTAAATTAATTTGCAAAGCAGACAAGAGGTTGCATGCTTCAGACATCATTACTCACTTTTCTTAATAACCAAGCCTTCACATAATGCTTCCAAGTGCTAATTATTTATGTTCTCCAGAGCTATAGTTTTAAGGATAACATCATTAAAGGATCCCCCATTGGCTAATCAATAATGAAGTGGAATGCATATATCTGTGTCTGAATCAGGGTTAAAAAAATACTGTATAGCAGCTTCTACCTACAAGTCTCACATCAGTACAGAATATACATATACAGTCTTATGCAAAAGTTTAAGCACCCCTTGATAAATAACTTTTTATAGCAGCTAAAATTCTTTCAATTCTTGTACACATAATTTTCTCCCATTATTCCTTGCAAAAAGTTTCTTTTTCTGTAATATTCTTTGGTTGTCTTGCATGCACAGCTTTTTAAAGATCTACCCACAAATTAAATTATGTTTAAATTAGGGAACTGTGATGGCCATTCCAAAACCTTCAGCTTGCGTCTCTTGAGGTCGTCCATGGTAGATTTTGAGGTATGTTTATCATCATTGTCCTGTTGTAAAAGCCATCCTCTTTTCAGCTTCAGGTTTTTTTTTTACAGATGGTGTGATGTTTGCTTCCAGAATTTGCTGATATTTAGCAATGTTTGCTGTGCCACTGGCTGTAACACAACCCCAAAGCATGATAGATCCACCCTCATGCTTAATGGTTGGCAACGTGTTCTTTTCATGAAATGCTGCTCCTTTTTTCTCCAAACATGTCTTTGCTGATTGTGGCCAAAGACTTCCATTTTAACTTCATCTGTTCACAGCACTTGTTTATAAAACACATCAGGCTTCTGTAGATGTTCTGTTGCATACTTTTGACATTGGATTTTATGATGGGGATACAGGTTTCTTCTGCTGACTTTTTCATGAAGGGCAAAGGAATGGTGCACCACCACTCCTGAGTCTGAGGAGTTTGAAGAGTAAGAGTATTTGTAAAGCTTTGAAACTGGCAACAGCTGAAGTTTACCAATGACAGCTGTTGCCATGCATCAGATCTAACGAGCTGATTGGGGTGGAGATCTTGTAAAAAAGAATCTGAGACCCTTTTAATTATTGAATTTGATACACACAATTTATTATTGACTGATGATTTATAAACTCATTTATAAACCCACATATTGACTAAACAGAGATATATATTAAATAAATCTGACTTTCTTTTCTCTATGCTGCTGTTTTCCACACTAATCCCTGAGGCCAACTGCTATGCACCTTTTAGTGCTTCTCCTGCTTTATCATACCCACAGCAGCAAAATCAAGGGGTTGTTAAGAAGTTCATAAGTTGAATCCGGTGTGGTGGAACCACTGAAAACTCTCACAGCAGTGTGTCTCCAGGACCAGAATTGGGAAACACGAATATGTCAATATGTACCTCTAACCTTCACTCACTGGCCATTTTATCAGGCACCACTGCATTTTGGATACACTTTGTAGGTGTACCGTTCCAGTACATCTGTTCCTAGGAACAAAGTTGTACATCAGCGTAAACATAATACCATAGAATCAATGCTAGACAGTCCAACAAAATGTAAGTGTACGATCAGAGACTGCAGGACAATAGTCTGATACACTGGCTAGCCTTGTCCTAAGGGTTTGTACAGTTTCATCAGTTTCCAAATGATTCTGTGTTTGAAAAGATTTGTGACTTCCCTATAAGGGACCACACTATTGTAAAAGAAACTTGGCAGAGGGGTCAGTCTGAAGTGTGCTTACCAGTGACTAAAGCCCTGAAACAGTTCCCAAACAACTTGCTGACCATGGAGGGAGGCTCCCTCAGATGTAGTGGCTGATTCAGGAAACAGTGCTTTGCGCCACCATTTCCTGTCTGTGCCTTTCAAGACAGACCTTCTGTCCAGCAAAATGATAGAAGAGCTCGCCTGCTGCTAAGGAATTTTATCAAGTGCTGCAGGAACCCAGGCTTCTCCAAGTTTTTTTTTTTTGCCTCTATCAGTGTCGCAGCGGTCTTCCTGTTTTGTAGGGAGCAAAGTTATCATAGACAGAAACTGGAGCAGCCTGCCAACATAAATCGTGTAAGGGAGAAGCAGCAAGGGTTAGCCTGTCAAGGGCAGAACACAGGGATCATATGTCAAATGGTCACCAATGTTTGCTCCAACCTTCCTAACAAAAGTATCCAACAACAGCTTTCCAGAGGACAACTACATATCACTTCAGTTATAAATTTGCCTGCTTGCTAGCTTAGCAACAGCTTTTCAACTCCAGCTCAAGCCTATACTTTGTGTCTACCATAAAATCATATATAAAAGTAGCCCTAATATCTATGAAATTAAATGATGATCTTGAGCAGGTATAGCTAACTCTCTGGTCTCCTGATGCCTTGCTGCTGCTATTACCTCCTCTGATGTAAAGAACAAACACCAACCGTTGCAGTGTCCTCAAGCCAAGGCCACACATCAGTTAATACAGATTCTCATATTTGTAGACTATAAATTATGTAATCTTTTTCATAAAAGGTGTGATCCTGATGTCTTCATTTTATTGGCTGAGAAGATCTTTGTGAAATGCCTCCTAGTCATCTTCAAAATATTCCATAGTTTCTTTATACTCTTTTCTGAGCACAAGAGATACGTAGTAAATGATGCAGTAGATACAGTAATGATATGGAAAAGTAGGCCTAACATCCAAGAACTGGAATGGTAATCTTGTGCTGCTTAGTTGTTCCTCTGGTCTATTGGGTCCTATGACTCCTTGCTTGCTACTTTTACCACCTTTATCCTTCTCTGAAGTGAAGAACAAAGGCCAACTCTGGCAGTGGTCTCAGGCCCTAGTTGCATGCTGGTTTTTCTCCAGCTCAGCAAAGCTTCTGGAAACCTGACTGAGACCCTTGGCAGTGCCCAGTGTGCACTTTTCAACTGGCTAAATTAAAACTGCATTCATCATCTAAGCAGACAAGGGAGGTGAAGCAGTGGGGGTCTCTTAAAAGAGCGGTGGGAAGGGGACGATCTTATTATTCGCCACAAGTGAGAGTATTAATTTACAGAGCTATTCATTATGAGTGGTATGAGTTTGCGCCCTTTGCCAATTGTTCTCTGTCTATTGTGTCTCTTTATAACCCTCTTGCTCCATTATTGCCCTGCACAAATGAAAACAGCAGCAAGCACTTTGGTGTGCTACCCAGTTAATAAGCCTGTCTTACAGCTCTGCGGGGGCTGGGCAGATGGGTCTTGAGTGCACAGTAAAACAGGTGGTAATATGAATTCTTTGGCACTGGCAAATGTTCCCCCTGAGAGCCAGCTAAAGCAGAGGAGGGGGGAAGCATCTGAGCCTGGCAAGTGGGCTGTACAGCAAATAAAGTATTAACGTTCTTTTCAATCACCTTGCAGATTAGGCAAGAGAGCTTCTTTACCAGGAAAAAATATCATCAAAGTTTGGCATGATCATATATATATCATTTTTAAAACAATCTCTTGCTCTATATTTGACCTGACCTGTCTGGTATAACTGTGTATGAGTGTGTTTGGATAGGGTAGGTATTTTTCACTAGTCCAGACAGGACCCTTCACCCTAACCATGCCAAGACCAGAAGAACACAGATAAGAGTAGTATCAACAACCCCCTTCCTCAGTCAGTCACTCTCAGAACAATGGAGGCCAGGCGAAGAGAATGCCCTGTCATTGCCGACTCGCCACTGCATGTTGTTGTCTCTAGAGGAATGTCTGGACCGTGTGCCAGCAGCAGCTTTTCCAGATTTTCCCTTTTTTCCCATTACTGCAGACACTGTCTGTAGATAAGTTGTTTTTTAATGGTTTAATTCAATTTACAATCTGAGTTTTCTAAAGAAACAAAACAAAACCAGAAGCTTTTAGCTTTTTAAAAAGGCTAAAAGGAGAAACCAGCCATGAGTAATAAAAAAATCTTTAAAATTTGTGGACTGACTATAAATGTTAAATCATATTTATAGCCTCAACGGAAGATGCCCAGGAGGTGTTTCAATGCTATTCTCACCTATTAGTTAAAGATTTTAACACAGATCTGTTAAAGAATGTATCTATTGGGCATATTTGGAAAGAGGCTGTTGTATGTATTGTTGTGAAAAAAGTTTTTAGGATTGTATAGGTTTTTATTTTAAACTCCTAAGCAACCTTTTAAAAAAAAGTTGTCAAAGACACTTCATAGACTTTAGCTAAGTTTATTCCTCCCATAATTAGTAAATAAATGACAAATTATAATATTTTGTCCTATTTGTGTAATTGAGATCTCTTTATCAACGTTTCTGTGCATATTTCAGTCTTAGTTTCATCAGTCCACAAAATATTTTGCCAGTAATGTTATTTAGTGTCAATGTTCTATTTAATAAACAGCAGCTTTCTTTATGTTGTTCTGTGGTAGACTCCCTATTTGTTCAATATTAGCCAATACTGCTGAAGCCTTCACATCTTTGTCTGTCACTCAGGGTTGTTCCTTTACCTCATTGATGAGAATTTGTTTTGCTCTTGGGGTCATTTTGACCGTGTACCCACTTCTTGGTAGAGTAGCCACAGCCTCAAAGTCAAGTCAAGTCAATTTTATTTGTAAAGCACTTTTTATTTGTATAGCAAAGTGCCTCATTTGTAGATCTGGTTGACTGGTGATTTTTTTAAAGACTTTGAAAACACTTTGTAACCCTATCCAATTTTATGTAAATCAACAATTCTTGATTGTAGACCTTCTGAAAGCTATTTTTAGCCAAGGCATGGTTCACATAGGTATATTCTTCTTGTGTTGAACAAAATCAAAATATTTGAGTCTTTTTAATCAGTGAAAGAAGCTCTGGTCCACACATCCAAACTCATGTTCTTAACAAGCCTCCAGGTATGTTAACACCAGACTTCAATTTGCTTTTTTGAAATCATTAACTCAATGGTTCACATACCTTTTCCACTAGCAATATGAGCTGTTTATTGTTGTTCTCAATTTTATTTTGTTATTATTTTAGGCACATTATGTTTGTCAATATCCTAGAATTACATGAAGATCGGTTTACATGATGAATGCAGAAAACCATGAAATTACAAATGGTTCACATACTTACTCACTATAATATTGTGAATACGAACCTCCTTCTTTCATATGTTATATATCCTGCAGTGCAGAGCAAGTGCAGTTAGTCTGTCAGCAGTGTGTTGGAGCTGAAGTAGTGTTGGATCCACCAGTGCAGGATAGCCAGGGCCTCACTGGCTGGGAGATCATAGCTGAAGAGAGGGCCGACCAGGGACTGATGTGCCTGCACCTGTAGCTGCCTTCTGGCCAACATAAACACATTATTCCACCAGTCCAGCCACTTAATGGCCTCTGTGATGTCCCTGAGAACAGTGAGCCATGTCAGGACTATACCATGAACTACCCCTTAGAAGTAAAAAACTAGCACATCTTCATACTCAAACCTATTGCTAAACTGTCTTACAAGGAGGTATAATAATACTTTAATAATACAGTACATGCATTCACTTAATGCTCCTCCAAACAGACTCTGATAATGGTTGAATACAGCTTAAATATGGGAGCCCCCATAAGACAATACACGATAAACAGGTAAACAGAAGGAAAATGTACCTAACATTAACTTTTCAAAGGCCTGGAGTTAATACAGCTTTAAAAAAGCTGTGAAACTGTGTTACATGTAAATGAGCATGTGTGTTTTTTTCATAAAACAGTAATGTTTCTGTTCTAACATTTGATATGTACATTCTATTTTCAATAAAGTATATTTATATAGAGTTTATATAATTTGTATACAAGAAAAAAAACATTGAAATCCAGACCAATAATGCTCTCATTTTTATCATTTTTTTCCACATATAATCCTAAATAAATTAACTCCATAACCATTAATACAGGTGTTCAAACTACTGTATGCCTACCCCCACAAACACACAACAGCATATACACCTGCTCTTGGCTGTGCAAGTCTTTCCTTCATTCAACCTGCAATGTGCAGTGAAGGGTCGTTTTAGTTGGATAGGCATCAAAATGGAACAGAACAAATCATCTCTAAGAAAAACACTGTGCATCTGTTTGGAGACTTGGCCCTCTCTGGCTGGCGTAGGTCCACTGCTTTCAGCCAAGCGGAGTCATTTTCCATGAGAGTAGTAAGTGACAACATCTGTAATGTCTTTTCAAGAGGAAAATAAAAACAAGCCTCGGTGCAATGTAGGCTTACTTAAATACCTTGCAACAAAGCACAAACAGCATCAGCGATGTCAGAAGCTCAGTATTTCTCAAAGGTAAATGCCAATGAGCATCAAATTTGATTCATACAATTAACCTAAATCAATCAGTCTAATCTCTTTGGCTGTATAAGACCAAATATTTTTAATCATAGACCCCATTTACCCCTGAATATCTGGTTAAGTGAAAGCAACTATGCCACATTTACGCATTGTGAACAATGAGCAGTAAATTTTTACTTTTTTTGCAACCGATCTATAAACACAAGGCAACACACACAGTGCCCTGACCAAGGTCACTTCTGCCATAGATATGGGAGGGGCAGGGTGCTGTTTGGTCACCACCTTGCCCATATTATTTCTGGCTAGTCCCAGGGTTTGAAGCAGCAACCCTCCTGTTGCCCCAAAAGAAGGTCAGGCCATATAAAAATGCAAGTCAAGTCAAGTTAATTTTATTTGTATAGTGCTTTTTACAACATACATCATAAATGAAGCTTTACACAATCTGGGTCAGCACCCGTAATGAGCAAGCCAAGGGTGAGAGAGGGCAAGGTAAAACTCCCTAAGCTGAAGAAAGAAACTATGGTGCAACAAAGAGAGTAGCAAAAGAGGATATAGCATCTGAGCAGAAATTTTGAGCACATTAATTAAGCCTTGTACTGGTGTGCAAGATTATTAAATTTTCTGTTTCATCTTGTACAGCAATTAAAGACCTTGATGTGATTATTGATCCCAGTCTTTCATTTGAAGCACATGTAAATAAGCCTTTTTTCATCTCAGGAATATTGCTAAGATAAGAAATATGATGTCATCAAATAAACTTCTTCATGCTTTTGTTGCCTGTAGGTTAGATTAATGTAATCAGAATCAGAATCAGAAAAACTGTATTGTCCCTAAAGAAATTGCTTAAATGCATTACTCTCTGGATGTACTAGTACAGTAGGTCCATGAATAAGCTCCAGTTAGTCCACAATTTATCAGCAAGAGCTCTTACTAGAACCAGAAAATACAAGCACATTACCCCTATTTGATCTAATCTGCACTGGCTCCCAATCAAATTTTGCATTAAATATAAAATACTGTAACAGGGGGCGGGGGGGGGGGTGTTATTGGTTGTTGTTCTCAGGTGCATCATGGGTGCGGGAGATTGTTGAACTGTTCATGTTATTTCATGTGTTGCAGGAAATATTGCTGTAAGTTGTCACTGTTGCTGTTTTCCAGTATCCTGTGTTGCTGAGTAATGGAGGGCTGGTTTCACCATAATCTTGTTTGGTAAAATGGGCAATAACTAAAGCTCCAGTCCTCCATCACACAAATACACAGTGATTGAGTGTTATGTGTGGACTCTCCTGCAGAGGGCGCACAGGTCACAGAGTTCTTTTCAGAGCTGGTAATAAACCGAAAGCAGCTATGTCATATTCGAGCACCAGAACCCTTGTGTGAAGTGTCCTACCTTTCCCTCGACAAATTTTTTAAAACGGAAATTGACACATTGGTGTCAGAAGTGGGATGGACCTTCCAACGCTGGAGGAGATTGAACAGCTCATCGGTCAACTGGAAAAAGGAGCACTGCAAAGCCGAGGAAGTAACGGCAAGCCGGAGGAAAGCAGTGGCGGGCGGCAGAGCAGCAGCATCCACATGGGGCTGAGCAACGAGCCCAGCGAGCCAGTAGGACAAAGAGAGCCACTGCAGCAAGATGGCAACAACAAAAAGTTTGGGACGAACATTTGCCCCTTGAGTTGTGGTCTTACAGGACCGTGGTGCAGGAGTCCACACAGTCCACCCCCGCTGCACTGATGTTCAGGCGAGTGTTAAGAACGCCCGTCGATTTGGGCCGCCTCCAGGAGTGGCTCCGTTCAGAGCACCGGCTCTCGCAACAGGTCCTAGAAGAGGCTGGCGCAAAGAGGCAGGCGCTTATATGATAATAATAATAATAATAAGCTTTATTTATAGAGCACTTTTCATACATCAGGATGCAGCTCAAAGTGCTTTACAATA